>CAUYQU010036522.1:0-183735 GCA_963574635.1 Cheracebus regulus
CTGCTTATTTGTTATTTTCATCCCCTATTCCTTCCTGTCTCCATTGTTAAGCACAATTATTGGCATAAAAGAGGTTTTTAATATCCATTTTTAGACTGCATTCTAGCCTGGGCAATAAAACAAGAATCTCATTCTCTCTCCCTCTTTCTCTTCCTCTTTTTTTCTCTTTCATTCTTTTTTTTTCTTTCTTTTGCTGTTTCTTTCTTTCTTTCTCCTTTTCTAAAAATAAAAAAAAAAAATGAGTAAGGAAGAAAATGGAAAAGGGGGTAGAAAAGACTCATAGTAGACTGGAAACCAGAAAACCACCAGAGAGGTCTCTACTCTGCCACGTGTGTGTGTGTGTGTGTGTGTGACGGAGTCTCACTCTGTTGCCAGGCTGGAGGGCAGTGATGTAATCTCGCCTCACTGCAACCTCCGCATCCCAGGTTCAAACAAATCTCCTATCTCAGCCTACTGAGTAGCTGGGACTACAGACACGTTCCACCACGCCCAGCTAATTTTTGTATTTTTAGTAGAGACGAGGTTTCACCATGTTGGCAGAATGGTCTCGATCTCTTGACCTCACGATCTGCCCGCCTCAGCCTCCCAAAGTGCTGGGATTACAGGCATGAGTCACCGCGCCCGGCCCTACTCTGCCACTTCTTAATGACATAACCTAGTGGCAACCAAAGTCATAAGTAGTCCACATCATGAAATACTTTAGAAGCATCGGGTTTTTAATCCATAAATTGGAAATAACCATTTACTAACTTTCTTATCTCAAGGAGTTATTGTCAGGCTTGTGGGTAAACACTCCTTGTAAAGTGCTTTATAAATATGAGTTATTTAAATGTGCTGGTATTAAAACACTGGCTTAGGTTGGCTTTTTTTTTTTTTTTTTTGGCTTTTAATTGGCAATTGGCAGTTAGCACATAAAAAGTCCCCGAGTAATTTTCATTTAGGAGAAGGAAAATTGATCCCTTTCTACCTTAGCTCTCTCAGTAGACCCAAAGCAAGTGGTGGGTGGGAGGGGGTCTCCCGTGAAATAACTGCTTTCTGCCAGAGTCCCAGCAGCAGAGAAAAATGCCTACAGCCTTTTTCTTAATTGGGAAAAGAAAAGCGTCAAGCAGTCCCAAAGAGTGATCATGGGCAGCCGTTGCATAAATGATTACAAAGCATTTTTAAGTAAAGTCTTAAATGAAAAGGCTCTTTTCAGATGTTAACTCTTAAATCATGTTATCTATTTTTATTAATAAAGATATCAATTGGCCAGCAGTTGATGTCTTAAACATTTAACAATGACTAGATAAGGAGCGAGGATCCACGGCAGTGTACTTCATTTATTTCAGGCTTGCTTTAAATTTGTTTTGTGAGACTGATAACATTAAAATAACTTGAACATGAACGTTTTAAAACATATTAAAAGCTCGATGAAGAAATCTGTAAACAGAGATAAATAAATATGTGAAGATCTTGCAAGCAGCTCCTCTGGCATTTACAGTTCTGTACTCAAAAAAAGACACCTTTTGCAGTTGTGCCAGTGCCCTCTAGCGGTTAATGTGGTCTCTGCAGTTTTATTAAGTCGTTCCTTGCTTGCAAAATGCGCTGACCACCTCCCATCGCACCACCCAGCCAAAAGAGACAAAAAAAAAAAAATCCGCCAACCAATAGAATAATCAATGTTTTACAACGCTACGGACTTAGAAAAAAACACATAGAATAAAATAAAGAAAAATCATACATCATGGTTAGAAATACAGCTTTGTACATAAATGGAATATCAACATTTTGAAGAAAGAGTCCATCTGGTGGTTCTTTCCTTTCAAGGTCAAAGATGGAGTTGAGAAGGTTATAAAAGCTATGGACTTCCTTCTCAGAAAAAAATAATTTCAGGGGTTCATGTACCACCTGAAGGTCTTGCATCCCAAATTAAAGGCTTGGGGTTTTATATACATCTCCACATCCCTGGTTCCATAGGCTTAAAATCCTGTCTGAAATGCTAAGTGTAAAAATCGAGTTGGAGAAGGATATGTACAGTATGACTGTATGCAAAATAATACTGTATGGTTTCTATGTATACATAGTAAAAATATGCAAACTATGGAATGAACACTGAATTCATGGTAGTTATTACCCCTGAGAGCAAGAAAAGGTATTGAGATGGGGAAAAATGAAGGTGGCCTCAGTTATACTGTATCATTTCTTCAGAAATATGTAAGCATATATAGCATATTATTTTAATAAAGCTTGGTGGCAGATATATAATGCATTTTCATTATTTTTCATTCTTGTCTATAAAGTTAATATGTTCCCCAATTTTAAAAGTTTCATTTAAAAAAAAACCCTAAAATTATTGGCTGGGCATGGTGCTCATGCCTGTAATCCCAGCACTTTGGGAGGCTGAGGGAGGCAGATCACCTGAGGTCAGGAGTTCAAGAACAGCTTGACCAACATGGAGAAATCCATCTCTACTAAAAATACAAAACTAGCCAGGCATGGTAGCACATGCCTGTAATACCAGCTACTTAGGAGGCCGAGGCAGGAGAATTGCTTGAACTTGGGAGGCGGAGATTGCAGTGAGCCGAGATTGTGCCATTGCACTCCAGCCAAGAGCGAAACTCTGTCTCCGGGGTGAGGGGGACCCCTAAAATTATTTTATGATCGAATTCCATTGTCATGTAAAAAAATTATTTTTCCAAAACATCCAAGTGTAAGTTCATGTTCTGAGAAACAAATTTAATTATCTCTTGTATAAAATCACCCAAGCTTATTTTCAAATACAAGCTAACATATTAATATTAAAAAGAAAACCATTGTTCTCTTCAGAGTCCTCAAGCAGAAAAGCCTTTATTTTTATGGACATAATTTGATTTCTTGATAGAGAAAGAAGAAAAGGAGAAAATTCTTCTGAAACTAATGTTATATTGGAACAAAATTTATTACCGATCCATATACATTCTACTACCAGATATAATGAAAGTTGGGATAAGGTATTATTCTTTCAGGGGATTTTATGTATAGCAAAGTCAGTATGAAGCCGGCTATGTCATTGCTTGAGAGTCTGAACCTAATCGCCACTTAATTGATTCATGCTTGTAGCTGTACTGCTACATAGCATCCTGGAGTGTTCAGATGCTACCTGTCCGGTACGTCCCATCACAATGCAAAGCAGCAGGTCTTGTGCCTGCTTTGATTTAAATGAAATGCTGGAGGAATGAAGCAGCACAGCCAATCTGGAAGGCTGGTAGGGAAGAGGATCAGCTTCTGTTTCACCTCCCCATTGATAAAACTGACAGATGCTAAACAGGCGCGAGGAGGTAAATTATGACCATAACATTAGCTAACTGTGGGGTAATATACACTGCTGGTTTAGGGGCTCAGATCAAAACTCCAGTCCTCCCTGTCCTCTACACCTAAGGAGAAGCAATATTAATTTTTGAGGATCTTTACTGGGGCAGAGGGCGGAACGTTTAATGTCATTGTAAGAAAAGGAGGCAAAAGCTTATTCTCTGGCCATGCTCTGTAGTTGGATTAGGGATTTTAGAGACCCTGTCATTTTGGACTTGTCTTATTAACATGATGTCTTCACCAGCTGCCGCTCTAGTAATTAAGACAGGCCCGCTTTCCACCTGGTAGTGAGCTCCTCCAACGGCCTTTTCTCACCAACCATCCACACCCCACCTCCTATTGCCACAGGAAGGCCTGGCCTGGGGTAGAGTGTGTCTAGGTTTTTGTGGTGGGGAACCATCCCACCTACATTGTTTCTGTCTTTGGGTTTCTCTCTCTCTCTCTCTCTCTTTTTCTGTCACTAGAGTGAGATCTGGAGAAACTTCTTTTAGTTAGGGCTTTGACAAAAAATACAGCATAGGAATGTTTTCAGCCCCATGTAATCTGGCACAATTCACCAGGTCTAGGAATTCCAAATAGGATTTTGGCACCAAACCCAAATAGTAATAAACAGTGTGCAGAGGCCAGGTCTCATCATCAAAGTGTGTATTGTGTCTCTTGTGGGGAGTCTAGTAGATATGGTTGGGACTCTACGTGGCCGTGTAGGGATTTGGTGATCTTGAGTCCTGGCCTAATATCAATTCAGAAATGACTGGCATGTACTCTTGGGACAGTGTAGAACTGGGGGGAAGAATTAAGGCAAAATGAAGATGGAGACATTTAGTATGAATCACCATCTCACGGCGTAGAACTATCAACATGGCTTCTCCAAATACATGATGTTTCTTAAGCTCCTGAATTATATCTCAGAATATTTGGAAATTTAAGCTATTTTTATGCCATGCTTACATTTATGCTACCTTCCAAAGCAATTTCCATCCATCCTAAATGATTTGATTTCAAACCAATCTTGCCTTAAAAATATTCCTACATTATATCATGATGGTTACCAAAAAAAATTCCTACAAATCAACTGCTGTTGAATATTGATGATATAAGTAAATATTCACCTTTAGACTAGGAAACCGGCATGTTTCATCACCAAATTTTTAAAAAGCAAATAATCTTCTCTTACCCATATTGAATGAGAATTCACCTTAGAATTTTCTTCTCATGAGGCAGAGCTTGACATTTAACAATTCACACATGTCATTATCAGAGGTAACTGGATATGCTGCAGCTAACCTGAGAAGCAATTCCTAGTTAGGAATACATGAAGTAATGCGGGGGTGAAATCTCCTTTCCTTAGATCAGTGGAATACACAGAGTGGCTGTAAAGTTACCCACAATGGTATCCATATTGAGTAGACTGTTTGAAGTCAAACAAGGTCCCATCAGGACCTAAGCAATATTCATGACCTGTGGCCACAGGGATCATCCACTGAACTTCTAGAACTGTCCTTAGAGAAAATCAAAAGTAGCACTACTCTTACCATAATAGAACATCTTATTTGAAATGGAAAAAAGTAGATTCATGAAAAGGATTTGGTCTCTGAATGCAGGTAAACCTGAATTGGAATCCCTGCGTTTGTAAGCCCCGACTATGTCATCTTGATCACGGCCTACCACTGTGTAGAAGCTCAACAAGTCTTTTTTTTCTAAAACAGATCTGTATTTGTATTCTTTTTTTTTTTTTTTTGAAATGGCATCTCACTCTGCTGCCTAGGTTGGAGTGCAATGGTGCGGTCTCAGCTGACTGCAACCTCCCCCTCCCAGGTTCAAGTAATTCTCCTCCCCTCAGCCTCCCAAGTAGCTGCGATTAGAAGCACCTGTCACCATGACTAGCTTTTTTTTTTTTTTTTTTTGTATTTTTAGTAGAGAGGGGGTTTCACCATGTTGGTCAGCCTGGTCTTGAACTCCTGACCTCAGGTGATCTGCCTGCCTTGGCCTCCCAAAGTGCTGAGATTATAGGCATGAGCCACCACACCTGGCCTGTATTTGTATCCTATTGTGGCTGTAAAAAGTTACCAAAAGCTTCAAGGCTAAAAACAACACAGATTATTATATTTCTGAAGGTCAGAAGTCCTTCAGGGTGTTGGGTAAGACCGTGTTTCCTCTGGGCACTCCAGGGGAGAATTTGTTTCTTTGCCAGGGTGTGGCCCCACTACTATAGCATATTGGACGCTATAAAAAGAAAAATCTCCTAGGCCAAATTGCCTCTGCATTTCATTGTAAACATAATTAACCACATGTTTTCTTCCACAGCAGTGATTTCCAAACTTTCTGGTCTCGAAACCCCTCTATACTCTTAAAAAGTATTGAAGACTCTGAACAGCTGTAGTTTATGCAGGCTGTATCTATCAATATCATATTTGAAATTAAGATTGGTATTACAAGAGTACACAAAGAGTAGAGAAGCACACACCCCATTAACCCTCAGAACGATGATATCATTACACGTTTTAGAGCCACTGAAAAGCCCGTTCATGAGAGAATGGGAGCGAAAAAAGCAAATAACATTAGTGTTACTATGAAAAGTTTTTCTTTTACCTTGCAGACCTCCTGAAATGGTGGTAGGCGTCTCTGGGGCACATTTTAAGAACGGTTGTTCAGCTGATTGAGAGAAGCAGCTACAGCTACAGAAATGCCTTCTCCATCTCGCAAAGCAGTCACCGTGCTGACTGCCAAGAACAGCACAGCGGCCAAGGTTGCCTTCTGCTGGTAGAGAAGACCAAGCAGTCAGATTCTATCCTCTTCCGGAAGACTCTGGCCGTGGGCAGCCTCCAATCCCTCGGGTGTTGGAATCAACCAATGAGGAGGGGAGAAAAAGCTTAGAAATCCAGCTGGAACAAAACTCAGTGTCAGCAGTTACAGTTGGTTCTAGCACATTTTTAAAACTCCATTGTTATGATTCTGATAATCATACACAGTGCAGGAGCTACTATTGCACCCATATATGTGTAAAACATTTGGGGAAATTTCCCTTTTGTTCAGCTGTGTCTGCCGTTCACGGAGTCCCTTGACATTTTCCCAGTGGAGTCATCACCCAAAACCATGGGCAGCTGACCCTGGGAACACTCGCTATTTATAAACAGTGTTTATAAATACGGCAGTTCCATCAGGACCCTACAGGTGAGAGATCTTGATACCACATAGGTATAATCTGCAAACCTTCTCAAGGGGAGTTGCAGGTGAAGATAATGCAGTCAGCCTCATTCCATTACTAATCAGATTCTCAGCCAAAGACAAACAGCAACACGTGGGACTTCAAGGTGAGCTGAGAAACCAACAGCAGCGCTACTCAAAGTGTGGTCTGTGATCAGCATGGGTCTGAGAATTGTTTGTTATTGGTTCATGGCAGGTAAAGCACAGAAAATGAGAACAAGGATTTAACACATTTAGAAAAATTTGACAATAGCTATATCTGTTGGAACTAATTTGTAATTTACAGGCATTTACAAACAAAACTTGTAAATGCTTGTTTACAAGTGTTTATCTTGCCAAACACATTATAAACACATTTATAAATGTGTTTCTATTTTGCATGATTTTTTTTTCATTTTCCATTGTTCTGCTTCTTCAGTTTTATCAAAGAATTGGTCTGCAACAAATTGTGTGTGTGTTGTGGGGGACTGATCCATCAATAATTTGTCAAGCACTGATCTAGAGGTTAAGGTCCTTTGGTCTATTGGTTGAAATGTAATAACTAATTTTTTTAGGCTTTTACATGGATACGATCTTTTTAAAAGTTTATTTCAAGTTAGAGTAATCCCAATGAAACACTGAAGTCTGAATTTAATGTCAAGATTCAGATTTGGGCCGGAAGTGGTGGCTCACGCCTGTAATCCCAGCACTTTGGGAGGCCGAGGTGGGTGGATCACTTGAGGTCAGAAGTTCAAGACCAGTCTGACCAACATGGTAAAACCCCACCTCTACTAAAAGTACAAAAATTAGCCAGGTATGGTGTCAAGTGCCTGTAATCCTAGCTACTCAGGAGGCTGAGGCAGGAGAATTGCTTGAATGGGGAGGCAGAGGTTGCAGTGAGCTGACTCCATCTCAAACAAAAAAAAAGATTTAGATTTGGAGGCTGGGCACGTTGGCTCACACCTGCAGTCCCAGGACTCTGGCAGGCCAAGGCAGGAAGATGGCTTGAGGCCAAGAGGTTGAGACCAGCCTAGGTGACATAGTGACACCCCCACCCCCTGACCCAACTCTACAAAATATAAAAAATCTGGCCAGGACAGTGACTCACCCCTGTAATCCCGGCACTTTGGGAGGCCTAGATGGGTGGATCCCTTGAGGCCAGGTGTTCAATACCAGCCTGGCCAACATGGTGAAATCCCATCCTCTACCAAAAATACAAAAAATTAGTCGAGCATGGTGGTGCACACCTGTAATCCCAGCTACTCAGGAGGCTGAGGCAGGAGAATTGCTTGAACTCAGGAGATGGAGATGGCAGTGAGCCAAGATCACACCACTACATTCCAGCCTGGAGGCAGAGGAAGACTCTGTCCCCCCATCAAAATACATACACACACATACATATGTATATATATTTATTTAACTGGGCATGGTGGTACACACCATAGTCTCAGCTACTCAGAAGGTTGAAGTGGGAGGATTGCTTGATACTGGGAGTTTGAAGCTGCGGCAAGCTATGATTGAACTACTGCACTCTAGCATGGGTGACAGAGCGAGACCTTGTCTCAAACAAAACAAAACCAGATTTAGATTCGACAATTTCAGGGCTATATAACAAATTAATTAGCAGTTATTATGTTCATCAGACATAAGGCTATTTAATATCATTTCCTTTGCCTGATTCAATATTTCCAGACTTTCAGGAAGCAGTGCTATTTAATCAAATACCAACAGCATACTTGTTTCATGCAATGCTACATCCCATAGGCAATAATAAAAATGCTATCAAGGCGAAAGTCAAGAGAAGTGACCCTGGTCTAGATAAATGAAATACAATTTAATTAAGAATATGGATCAGAAAACTTAATTTTAAAAAAGCAATATATTCCTTTAGATTTGTCCTATCTTTATAGTTCTATGTAAATTTCTAACAGCCAATACAGATCTCATAGTGTTATTATTGAAGCTCACAGTTGAAAGTGCTTGTTTACAAATGTTTATCTTGCCAAACAGATAAACATTAAGGTGCCCTGTAATTGGTTTTTGTTTTGAGTTTATCCATTGATTTGTAAAATTCCGAGTGAGTAGATCCCCTGTGTAAGGCTTTTAAATTTGCAAGCACAGGAGTTCAATCAATTCCAATTGTTGGAGTGGGACCAACATCCTTAGGTGAAAGAAAACATTACTTTATATAACTCCCTTTATCTTCTTTAAGCTGAGAAAAGCAGCAGTCTCATTCAAATGCCAACTTCCCAATGAGAAACACACACTTTCTACTTTATCTCTAACATAAGGCAGAAAGAATAAGAGAATTCAGCAAGCAAGAGAATATTACTTTGTATCTGAGTACCTGATAGCCATCATGTCAGAAACAGATCACAAATGGAATGTTTTGCAGCTTTTTCATGGATACAGCAGTTATTAAGTGGACTTATTTGTTTCATCATAAAAATCAAGTCTTTATATTTCCTCCCTCATAAGTATTAAAGATTTCTGTTACCTTTTCCCTGATTATAAAAGTAATACATGTTCATTACAGAAATATGTAATAAGAAAGCAAAATCATTCAAAGTTATACCACATTTAAAGATAAGCATTCCTAATATTTGTGTATACTATTTCCCATTTTTTTCCTATGGGTATTCATATACGTTTATAATTCTACATAGCCGAGATCATAATGTATGCATTAGTATAAATCTTATTTTTTTGTTTGTTTGTTTTGAGACAGCGTCTCGCTCTGTCACCCAGGCTGGAGTTCAGTGGCATGATCATGGCTCAGTGCAGCCTTGATCTTCCAGACCCAGGTGATCCTCACACCTCACCCTCTGGAACAGCTGGGACTTCAGGCATGCACCACCACGCCCTATTAACTTTTTAAATTTTTTGTAGAGATGGAGCGTCACCATTGTTGAAGGGGGAAGGAAGGAAAGAAGGAAGGAAAGAGTTTGCACATGTCTTCCAAGAAATTAAACCTTTAGTATGTATTGCTCTGACCTGCCAGATTCACCATCCATTTTGACCTTTTCCCCTTTGTTTATCTGTTACCCCACAACTAACCTTGAAAAGTAGCTGCTGATGTCCAGTCTTCTGTAGAGGTAATGACTATATTGCATAATACTTTCATATTCACAAATCTGTTTGTTCCATATATCGTCAAAGATGAGAAAGAGGAAAAGAGAGAAGAATCTGAAACGTGCTCATGTGTGCTATGGACTGAATCATGTCCCCTCAAAATCCCTGTGTTGAAGCCCTAATCCCCAATTAGAAGCCTATGCAATTAGGGTTCTAATCTCATAGAACTGATAGCTTTATAAGAAGAAAAAAAGAGAGAGGGAAGAGTTCTTACTCTCTCTTCATATATGTACACCAAAAAAAGGCGAATGTGGGGCACAGGAAGAAGGTGGCTGTCTGCAAGCCAGGAAGAGAGCCCTCACCAGAATCCAATCATGCTGGCATCCTGTTCTCAGACTTCCAGCTTTCAGAACTGGGAGAAAATAAATTTCTGTTGTTTTAGGCACCTAGTCTATGGCATTTTGTTATGGCAGCTCAAGCAGACCAAAACTACATACGCAACCACTTTTACAATCTTAAATATATGACTTCTGAAGTTCTCATCAATATTCTTAGAAGTATATTTAAGAAGGCACTCCTTATACACAGAAAGGGGTAAAACAAACTATGATAATTATCCAAATCCATTTACTTTCAAAAACATCTGAAACACTGGTAAGTGATACAAGTTATTGATCCTAAAATCAATTAGTTACATTTTCCATTATTTCTAGTAAACTAGGAATTTCCAGGAATGAACTAATGCATATTCCTAGGAATAAACGAGGAATGTATTATTCCTAGTAATAAACCCAACAGAAATGTATACATATGCGCACCCAAATATGTACAAAAATATTGACAGCCAAAAACAGAGAATGTATTCCATTAGAATACACATGTATTAAATGAATAATTTTTTTTCAAGCTCATTCTTGTTGATAAAGAATTTTTAGGCTGGGCACAGTGGCTCACAGTGGCTCACCTGTAATCTCAGCACTTTGGGAGGCTGAGGAGGGCAGATCACTTAAGGTTAGGCGTTTGAGACCAGCCTGGCCAATATGGTGAAACCTTGTCTCTACTAAAAATACAAAAATTAGCCAGGTGTGGTGGCATATGCCTGTAATCCCAGCCACTTGGGAAGCTGAGGCAGGTGAATCAATTGAACCCAGGAGGTGGAGGTTTCAGTGAGCTGGGATCAGGCACTGCACTCTAGCTTGGGCAACAGACCAATTGAGACCGTGTCTCAAAAAACTGAATTTTAAAAATGTGTAATTTTCCCTCTATTTACATTTTTTAAAGAGCTTGGGCAATGAAATTTATATTGACAGTTGTAGCAGCTAATCCCCAAGACAGCCCTTATGTAGTTTCCTTCCCATATTCAGTAAGCCTAACCTGTGTAGCCAATGGAATTCTGAGAAAATGATGTACTGTGGCCTTCAAGGCAAGGTCATAAAATGCATTGCAGCTGCTACCTTGCTCTCTCTGGGGTCACTCGCTCTGGTGATTGCTAACCACCATGTTGTGAGGACACTCAAGCAGCTCTATTCCAGCTCTAAACATCTCTATGGAGAGGGCCATAAGGTAAGATCCTGCCAAGAGCCAGCATCAACTTACCGTCCATGCAAATCAGCCATCTTGAAGCAAGTCTTCCAGCCCCTCTCAAATGTCCCAGATGGCATCTTGACTGTTAACCTCATGAGAGATCCTGAGCCAGAACTACCTAACTAAGGTACTCCCAAATTCTTCACCTTCAGGAAATGTATGCTATCATAAATGTTTATTATTGTTTGAAGCCAGAAAGTTTTGGAGCTATCTGTTCTGTGTGCAGCGATAAATAGATAACTAAAATAACTCATGCTGGTACAGGTACAGCATTGTTTATTAGAGTACTCAACTAGTTCATATCTCCCAAGTAAAATTTTATTTCATGATGTATAAGAAGAATTTAGAATAATAAATTTCAAAAATCAACTTTGGGGTCAGGTAAGGATATTTAAAATCCAGCACTTCACTAGCACATCCCAAAAGGGATATTCAAGTAGTATGTAAATATATAAGGATACTTAATCTCATTAGCCATGAGGGCAATTCAAATTAAAACAACAGTGAGAAAAACTGTTCACCCACCAGAAGGGCTAGAATGAAAACTAATAATAACATTTAGTGATGGTAAGGATATGGTGCAAATGAAACTCTCATACACTGCTAAAGAGCGTGTACAATCACTTTGGGGAATTATCTGGCAGTACAGTAGGTACTAAAGCTAAATTTACATATTCCTTTCACATAACCATTCCACTCCTAGTAATAAATCCAACAGAAATATTCCATATGTGTGCCAAACAAATGTACAAAAATATTGATAGCCAAAAATAGACAATGATCCATATGTCCAATAGCAGTCGAAAGGATAAATTGGGATGTGTTCATGCCAGAAATACTATCTAGCAATGAGAAATAAATTACAGATATATCCAGCAATAATAATAGATCTCACATATGTAATATTGAGTGAAAAAAACTGTTTTTTAAAAAACAAATAGGGGTACATAGTATGTAATTCCATTCACATGAAGTTCAAAAGAAGGCACAACTAATTTATGGTGATAGAAATCAGGATAATGATTACCTTTGAAGAGGAGGAGGAAGCAACTAAGATGGGACATAGGGTGGGGAGCTTTTGGGTGTTGATAATGATCTATTTCCTCACATGTCTGCGGGTTATGCAGGTGTGTTCACTTGCTGGATATTCCTTCAGATGTATACTTATGATTTGTGCACTTGTCTGTATGTATGATATTCTCAGATAAAAAGTTTACTTAAAAAACATCTAACATGGTAAGGTATACCTCATTTTCATGTTTGAACTCTCATTAGGTGGGAGACTGCTCTTGTTGTTAGAAGCTACATACTGAATTATCAAAAGGTAATGAGGTACGTGTTTGTAATTCTCAAATGGCTTAGGAGTAAAAACATGAAATATGTGTTATATATAGAATATGTAGTATATATGATACACACCTGGAATGAATGTATATATGTATATGTGTGCATATATGTGTGTGTGTGTGTGTGTGTGTGTGTGTGTATAGAGAGAGCATGAGAGAGAGCAAGAGAGAGCCAATTATGAAGCAAATAAGTTTTAAAAAAAAAAAAAACAATTGTCACGTGCAATGGCATGCACCTGTAATCTCAGCTACTTGGGAGGCTAAGGCAGAAGGATTACTTGAGTCCAGAAGTTGGAGGCTTTACAATAAAAAAAAAAAAACTCCAACAGTTCCACTTGCTAATTGCATTTCCATGGGCAAATGGTTAACCTGTTTATGTCTCAGATGATCCTTCTCTTAAGTGGGAATATTAGACCAGAATGTTGGCTAACACCTATAATCACAGCAAGGTGGGAGGCCAAGGTGGGAGGATCACTTGTGCCCAGGAGTTTGAGGTTACAATGAGCTGGGGTTGCACCACTGCACTCCACCCTCAGTGACACAGCAAGACCTTGCCTCCAAAAAAAAAAAAAGTGAGGATATTAATATCTACCTTTCAGGGCTATTCTTTTTTGAGATAGAATCTCGCTCTGTCACCCAGGCTAGACCAGGCTAGAGCACAGTGGCGCGATCTCAGCTCACTGCAACCTCCCCCTTGCCAGTCCAAGCAACTCTCCTGCCTCAGCCTCGCAAGTAGCTGGGATTGCAAGCATGCACCACCATGCCCAGTTAATTTTTGTATTTTTAGTAGAGACAGGGTTTCGCCATGTTGGCCAGGCTGGTCTCGAACTCCTGACCTCAGGTGATTCACCTGCTTTGGCCTCCTAACATGCTGGAATTACAGGCATGAGTCACTGCACCCCGCCCACAGACCTACTTTTTATGAGCCAGGATTGAAACCCTGGAATTCTGACTCCAAAATCCACACTCTCGTCTAATGTACAAACAATCAAGTGAATGTCACGTAGCAGGTCATTAGTGGTACCTAGGATGATGACAATGCTTGTATTCATTTCCTAGGGCTGCTGTAACAAAGTATCATAAACTGGCTGGCTTGAAACAACAGTATTTTATTCTTTCATAGTCTGGAAGGCAGAAGTACAAAATGAAGGTGGTGGCCAAGGTATCCAGCCTTTCATGCATCTACGGAAGGATCTTCCTTGCCTCCTACATCTTATTGGAGGTGCGCCTTGGCTTGATGGCAACAGAATTCCATTCTGTGCCTCGGCCTTCACATGGCTTTCTTGTGTGTGCGTGTGCGTGTGCGTGTGCGTGTGCGTGTGCGTGTGTGTGTGTGTGTATGTGTCTTCTCCCATTCTCACTGTAAGAACACCAGTCATATTGGATTCCGGCCCTCCATAATTGTAATTCAGTATGACCTTGTCTTAATTTTATTACATCTGCAAACATCTAAATTTTTTTTTTTTTGAGATGGAGTCTTGCCCTTTTGCCCAGGCTGGAATGCAGTGGCATGACCTCAACTCACTGCAACCTCCACCTCCTGGGTTCAAGCGATTCTCCTGCCTCAGCCTCTTGAGTAGCTGGGATTACAGGCACACACTGCCATGCCAAGCTAATTTTTGTATTTTTAGTAGAGACAGGGTTTTACCATGTTGGCCAGGCTGGACTTGAACTCCTGACCTCATGATCCACCCGCCTCAGCCTCCCAAAGTGCTAGGATTACAGGCTAGAGCCACTGCACCGGCCAACACCTTATTTTTAAATAAAGTCACATTCACGGGTACTGGGGATTAGGATCTCAACTTATCTTTTTGGGGAACACAATTCAACCAATAACAATGCTTATGAACTTTCTGCCCTTTTCTTGCCAAATAGAATGAGTTTAACTGGCAGGATTCTCCCTGGGAAGAGAGAGACAAAGCTTGGGCATGGAAAAAAAAAAGAAAAGAAAGAAATCCCTTCATGGCACGTCCTTCTGCTTAAAGATGGACAAATGGAGATGCTGCATTTTGCTCTCAGAAAGGTGGTCACTTCAAAGTTCAACCAGACCCTTCAGTGCTAAAGGGTACTGGCCAAGAGCAGATGGGTCAACAGTGCTTGAAAAAGACCTGGGTTAGAGGAATAACAAAGAGTTATCAATGACCACTCAGGTAATAAATGTCAAGTGCCACATATACGTGAGCAGGGGGCCTTGGCAAATTACATTGCATCTAGATAAAAGTTTCTCATCCTCTCTGAAAAGTGCCTTTGTTTGGGGGGAATATAAGTGTCTATGTAAGCATTGGATTTGAGAGTTGGAAGTTTCTAGTGAGAGAGTATATCACCATTCAACATGCGAGCAGGGGTGAGAAAGAGAGAATCAAGGAGATTTGACTTGGAGTCTAGTGTTCATCTTACACCATCATGTGGAAGCCCTCAGGGATGATACTCTACCTTCAGTCACTCAGATTTTCAGAAATGTCATGCTGTGAATTATCACGTCTAGAGGAAGATCAGACATATCCCTGTGAATAGGGAAGTAATTTTCCCAAAAGGGAATTCAGGGCTCAGTGTGGGTATGAGTAAGAAAGCAATTACTGAGAAATGTGAGATCGAGGGCAGGAGATCAAGGAAAGAAACTGAGTTGTATCCACAGAGGGAATTCTTCTCAAAGGTTCTAACTTTTGGGAGCTCTCCCTTTGGACAATGGGAATAATGGCAGGTAGCATGCAGTTTATCATTTTTCCATGTCATAATTCTATTTACTCTCAGCATGGTAAGTGAATCAGACTCATCTACACAGTCTGGTGTGGGAAAAGTATGGAATTAAAGGATGGAGTAACAAAAGGAAATATGGCTGGGTGTTGCTTCCTCTGCATCCAATCATGAGAAGCCTCTTTTCTGGGATGTGTAAGTATTGTTAGCATCAAAAATAAAAATAAAAATAAGCAGTGATCAGTTCCAAAGCAGAGCAACACAAGATAGGGAAGAGCAAAGAGCCAAGAAAGGCAGTGCTCACAGGGATTACCCAGGAGTTGGCGTAAAATAAACCCATTTCCTTAATATTCTATGAAAAAGGGATCTTAGGAGATCCACATATAGGGAAAGGGAGTATGATGTTACATAAACATCTGTAAAAGCTTAGCCAAAAATACCTACCACTTCATCATTTACCATTTCATCAGCATATATTCACATTTTTATAACTTGTATTAAGAAAAATTACCGGGCCAGGCACAGTGGCTCACGCCTGTAATCCCAGCACTTTGGAAGGCTGAGGCAGATGGATCACCTGAGGTTAGGCATTTGAGACCAGCCTGGCCAACATGGTGAAACCACATCTCTACTAAAAATACAAAAATTAGCTGGGCATGGTGGTGGGAGCCTGTAATCCCAGCTACTCGGGAGGCTTAGGCAGGAGAATTGCTTGAACCCAGGAGGCGGAGGTTGCAGTGAGCCGAGATCATACCATTGCACTCCAGCCTGTGAAAAAAGAGAAAAACTCATTGTAATAACGTAACAACGCGGTATGTATGGGAGGTTGGTAGGCAAAGAAGAGAAAAAGAAAAATTACCAGAAATTTTGAGAAAAGGCAAAATAATTATTCTGTTATTCTTAAATGTTAGGAAAATAAGTTCACTTTGGGACTATCTGACTTACTATTCGCTACCAATTAGGGTCTGAAGTCTGTGAAGTTGGATGTTTAACTTGTAGAAACTGAAAGCTGCAAATGATTTGAAAACAAAGAATAGTCCATCTTTCTTTCCTTCCTTTATTCTTCAACTTTTCACCTCTCAAAGAAGGAGAGAGACATATGCTTATAATTTCTGTCCAAAAGAGAAGCTACTTCTGAAGGTTATGGTTTATTGCCATTAGGAACATTAATTAGATTTGCAAATAATTGAGCAATCTAATTTCTGTTTTTATTCATTGTTTTACTTACCATATATATCAGTCTGATATTCTCACTTGCATTGGTTTTGTTAACCTCCTGGTTAAATGAAAGTTCTATTCATGCTATCATCTTGTATAAAAATTACACTTATATTTTGGGATTATACATTAATGCCTGCATAACTTATAGAAAATCATATCAAAGGACACATGCTTTCCACTTTTACCCTGGTTGGTTACAGATTGAGTGGGAAAAAGAGAAGGGCAAGAAGAAAACATTTCAGAAAGTATGTTTGTGGATTGAAGAAGCAAACTTAATATTATAATAGTTTAAATTTGACTACTGTGAATAAGCTTCATAAACTTACTTTAGCTGGTGGGAATATGTAGGTGATGGCAATGATTTTTAGTAGGAGCAGGAGAATTTTATATTTATTAAAAAAGCAGTTATGGATTCAAAACAATTGCAAAACATTCCTTTAGGAAATTGTTCAGTATTGTAAACCTGAAAGCATGATGCAATGTTCTGTTTATATTTACCTTATTTTTTCTATTTTGTAAATAAAACAAAACATTGTGCTTGCCACAAAAATACTTCAAGACTTTATCTTTTGGTGTACTGTAAATAATCATTTTGTAGTTACTGTGGTGTGTGACCAATTAACTCAGCTTGTTAGTTACTGTGCTAATGAAGCCAAAGCCTTCAATCTGATCTCCAAATGATCAAGCCAGTCTTGCAAATTCATGCTGTGTCATGAGTCATAAGAGAGACCTAAGTGAGACTTTCGATGAAGTAGCACAAATCCATTGGCCCCAAAGTAACTGCAGTTGTACACCGCAAAGTTCACAGGTTGATCACATTCTTTATCATGGTATAGCAGCTACGGAAACATGTTAAACCTGGAGCTGATGAAAACCAGTAATTTCTTTCTTGTGCTTTTTTTCCTTTTATAAAAAAAAAAGAATGAAAGATAACAATGTTCATCATCAAATTTCATAGAATGCTTTAGTTTTAATAATCCATTCACCAGGATACAAGGAATCTGAGGTGCAGGAGAATTAAAATCTGAAATAGGATGATCAGGCTCAGCACAGTGGCTCATGCCAGTAATCCCAACTCTTTGGGAGGCCAAGTGGGGCACGGATCAACTGAGGTCAGGAGTTCAAGCCTAGCCTGGTCAACATGGTGAAACCCTGTCTTTACTAAAAACACAAAATTAGCCAGGTGTGGTGGTGAATGCCTGTAGTTTCAGCTGCTCAGAGGGCTGAGGCAAGAAAATTGCTTGAACCCAGGAGGCAGAGATTGCAGTGAGCCAAGATCACACGACTGCACTCCAGCCTGGAAGACAAAGTGAGTCTCCCTCTCAAAAAAGAAAGAAAGAAAGAAAGAAATAGAGTGGTCAGAGCAGACATTGCCAAGAAAGTGCCATTTAAAGAAAGCAAGTGAATTAGCCATACAAGTGTCTGGAGAAAACATTGTTTGACCAGAAGGTGTGATCTCAGCTCACTGTAACCTCTACCTCCTGGGTTCAAGTGATTCTCCTGCCTCAGCCTCCCAAGTAGCTGGGATTACAGGCGCATGCCACCACACCTGGCTAATTTTTGTATTTTTAGTAAAGATGGGGTTTCACCATGTTGGCAAGGCTGGTCTCAAACTCCTGGCCTCAACTGATCCACCCACCATGGCCTCCCAAAATGCTAGGATTCCAGACATAAGTCACTGTGCCCAGTGTGTTCTTCAACTTTTCATTTCTCAAAGAAGGAGAGACAGACATATGCTTCTAATCCTTGTAGTTCTAATATACAAGGAAAAAGATGGATTTTTATCTGTGAATTGTACATTTTGGGTTTCACATATTTTCAAAATACCTCTGAACTCTGAATCCTGATTAACAATTTTTTTTTTTTTTTTGAGATGGAGTCTTGCTCTGTTGCTCAGGATGGAGTGCAATGGCACAATCTCAGCTCACTGCAACTTCTGCCTCCCCAGTTCAAGCAATTCTTCTGCCTCAGCCTCCCAAAGTATAGCTGGGATTACAGGCCTGCACCACCATGCTTGGCTAATTTTTGTATTTTTAGTAGAGACAGGGTTTTGCCATGTTGTCCAGACTGGTCTCGAACTCCTAACCTCAAGTGGTCTGGGATTACAGGTGTGAGCCGCCGTGCCCGGCCTATAAATCTTAAATTGTGCTTTTTGTCCTTTTTTACTCATCTTTAGGAAGGTATACGTGACAAATAAAAATTGTATATACTTGTAGTATAAAATGAGTAAATAAAATTTGAAAAACAATCCATTCACCAAAATATTAATTATTAATACCAATTAAGCTAGATCTTTTCTTGTATAGAAAAATTGATTCTACTATAACTGTCACTTATACATTGTAGCTTTATCTGACACTGACCTACCCTCAGGCTTCTTTTTTAACTCACTCTAACTTATTTGTCTTGTCCAGAGATTGTGGATTCCCTGTCATCAAATCAGTCTAAAGGGTGTTAAAACCCCTGCAGCCCTTATTTCTTTGCCATAGGTTTTAGATAACTTTTTTTTAAAAAAAGTACTCTCACTATCTAAGGACTGCCTCCCTTAGTATCTCTACATTGGCAAGCAATTGGTTTTTCTGTTTTATCTGACAAAAGAGAGATATGAGAAAGAGACAGAATTCTTTCTTGAAACAGAGAGAAATATTTCTATCTCCTATCAAGTATTTTTATTGTTTAATTTCCTACACTAAGTCCAACAGGATTTTATTCCAAAAGCAGTAGCTTTCCTGAAGTCTATTTGGTACTTGTTTTTTGCCAAAGTCTATTTTCTCTTAAACTTTGATCATATTTTTTCAAGCAACATTTTACACATTCAAATGAGAGGAGCTTCTCTCGGAGGCTTTGTGCATGTATCAGGCAATTTTCTCACTCATGATGTGTGCTTCTGTGTGATACATTAAGCAAAATATTAATGTTACTAATGTTACTCTATTATTGTATTTGTTTTGCAGTGACTCCGCGATGTTTTTTAAATTTCTTTTTCCTATAACTAGGCTCAGGTTTCAGAATGTCTATTTTTAAATTCATGCTTGCTACATGCGTTAATGTTAGTTTATTTGCATATTCCCAAGAAGATTTTGGATAAATTCAGTAATTTGTTTTAGGAATATTGCTTTTTTTTTGAGACGGAGTCTTGCTCTGTCACCCAGGCTGGAGTACGATGGCGTGGTCTCGGCTCACTGTAGCCTCTGCCTGTCAAGTTCAAGCAATTGTCCTGCCTCAACCTCCTGAGTAGCTGGGATTACAGGTGCCCACCAGGACACCTGGCTAAGTTTTGTATTTTTAGTAGAGACGAGGTTTCACCATGTTGGCCAAGCTGGTCTGGAACTCCTGACCTTGTAATCCACCTGCCTCGACCTCCCAAAGTGCTGGGATTACATGCATGAGCCACCATGCCCAGCCAGGAATACTGCATTTTAAAAAATGTGTTGCAAATTTAACCATCAGTACCCCCACAGGATAAACACTCTCTGTGTGAGCTGGACATGCCCCTTGAAAATCTATACTCCAAATGAGTACATTACCACTATGGTGCAATGAGTTCATTTTCCCCAAGTTACCATGATCACTGGTTTCCACAGGACAGGCAACCTAGCAGGGCACTCCCTCCATGAGGTTACGAAAAACACGTTGTACTCCTATAACCACACAGCACCCTCCTGCATCATGCTTATTGCCAAATACTGGGCTTCCTGATGGCTTTGTGTTCAGTCAGAGAGCCAGGAAGTGCAAACTCAGCCAGAAAAATGCATAAGAGCTCAGCAGAAGTAGCTTTAATAGGAACTTAGGGAACCTTCCATTGCTCCCATCCTGGGAAACCATGTGTTGTAGCAGAAATAGCACAGACTCTAGCAGTGGACAGGCCTCAGGTGATATCCTGGATCTGGTTGGGTTACTGACTGTGTTGTCTCAGATAAGGTCATGTCTGAGCTTCAGTTCCATCTTTTCACCTCTTCGTAAAACAGAAATGATCAGCATACTACCTACAGTTGAACCCACTGGTCAAAAGACATTGCCAGATCTGCCACTGTTAATCTCAAGTGGAAAGTCTGAAAGATTACTGCGGGCAGTCTATGTACTGGAATCTCTCTGGCTTCAGCCACTTCCCCAGTGGCTGGCATTTTTTCCTCTCTAAATGCAATCTAGAATCCAGGAACCTAGTTATGCATCCTCTCCACTACAGTGTGGTGGGAATCCTTTTGTATTTAGCTGCTTGGATACTAGAGGAGATCGAAATTCTAGCCCAGTAATTCCCTTCCTAGTTCTTCCTTCAATATCATCAAATCTGATTCAACATGTAACAGAATGTTCAATTCTGTTATTTTATTAGAGGCGCTATCATAAGTTAAAATCACTTCACATATAAAATTTGTAGTATGTTAGATGGTGATAAGGCTATATATAGAGGAAACTGTGCAAGGAAGGGAAAGAAAATGCAGGAGAATGTGAGGTGGTTTTGCAAATATTTGAATAACCTACTGTCTTCTCCTTCAAGTATTTCTTTAAATATCATCTTATTGAGGTCACCCTGATAACCAGATTTATATTAAAAAGCATTACTCATGCCGTGGCTCATGCCTGTAATCCCAGCACTTTGGGAGGCTGAGGTGGGCAAATCACCTGATGTCAGGAGTTCAAGACCAGCCTGGCCAATATGGTGAAACCCTGTCTCTACTAACAATACAAAAATTAGCCAGGCATACTGGTGAGTGCGTGTAATCCCAGCTATTCGGGAGGCTGAGGTGGAACAATCGCTTGAACCTCGGAGGCGGCAGTTGCAGTGAGCCCAGATCGTGCGACTGCACTCCAGCCTGGGCAATTACATGAGGCTTCATCTGTCTTAATAATAATAGTTTAAAAACTGTTACTTTTGGTCCTCCATAATGTGCTCTACTTTTTCTTTTCTCCTTAAGATTGAGGGCCAAATTTATATCTTTATTATATTTATTGCCTATTCTCTGTCTCCACTTGCTTCATGAGGACAAGAATATTTGTCTGTTTATTCCTAAGATTCTAGAATATTGCACAGTGCAGAGTAATCAATAAATACAATTTATTTGTATTATTAAATAATTATTAAATAAATTATTAAATAATACAATTTAATCAATAAATACCGAATGAATGAAGAGTGTAGTTGAGGACAGCCTCTCTGAAAAGTTGACAGTGAGGAAAGATGTACCGTTGGTGAGGGGGTCAGCCCTGAAGGAGGAAGCATGGCCAGGCTGTGGAGGCAGTAGAGAGTCAACTGTGGTTGCAGTGGGACCAACAAGATGACGAATCACAGAAGAGGGCAGTGAGGGACCAGATGGCATCCAGTCTGTAGGTTAGTATCCATACAATTACTTTGGCTTTACTGAGAGTGAGAGGGGAGACCACCGGAAGTTTTAGAGCAGAGGTGTATGATGATGGGATATGTTTTTAAAAGCATTGCTTTGGCTTCTCTGTTTAAAGTAGACTGCAGTGAGTAAGGGTTGAAAGAGGCCATTTAAGAGGCCATTGCAATAACGCAGGAGGAAGATGCCAATCACTTGGCCAAGCTGATGGCAGCAGAGTGGCCAGAGTCTGTATACATGTGAAAGGTAGAGTTGATGGGATTTGCTGACAGATTAGACGTAGGGTATGAGAGAAAGATGTTCAGGGTGACTTTAAGGTATTTCACAGAAGCAGTAGTTGAATATAAATCCCATCGACTAGATGTAATGGCTATGGGAGGCATTCTTAAGGGAAGAGAAGCAAGTGTTAGGAATCAACACTTTTCTTCCAAATTCCCGCCAGTCCCCCACCCAGTCCAACACACAAACATCCCACATCACCTATGTGGATGAGCTGCAAAGGTTAGGATTCAATTCTAGGCCACAATATTTAGCCATCCTTTGAACCCAGGCTGCTTGGCAATAGCATGTATTCACTTTTTTCTACGTGTTTTTTTGTTTCCGGAGACTGATAACATTGAGGACCTACAGCAGTAATAGATATTTAGAGCTGAAATGACCCTTTATAAATCATTCTAGCATGGTACTTACCACACAAAATTGAATTTCCACATCCAATCAAAGATGCCATTGATTGTAATAGGCACCATTAGTTTTTGCATTGCTAAGAAATAAAAACAGCCACTTGAAATATGATTGATATTTTCTTATTTATCTATGACTTACGTGGACATGGACTTTTAAAAATTCATAGGCTCTTATACATATGTAAAAAGGAAAATATAAGCAAAGTATTTCTAAAATGTTTTCTTTTATTAGGTTATTAATTACATTTTATTCAGTGTTATAAAGTTCTCACTTATGCAACTAGAGTTTGAACATTATGCCCCTAATTAGTATTAAGTTCATCAATTTCATCAATAAATTATAGGAAATATGGATTAGATAAAATGGAAAAGAAAGTAGAAAATAGGCCAGAAATTAAGGGCAGACAATAGAAAATAGGTTTGGCCTCTCCTACTACCAAATTACGTTTAAATCTAACACCTATTTTAGATAAACCATTAAAAGTAGATAGACTAGCTTTAGTCAGTTTGGGTTGTAAATAAAGCATACATCATTGTATGAATGCCTTTGGGCCCTGAAACTTCCTTGTATGCTAAGTCTGACTCCTCTGAAACACATTTCATTTAAACCTGTATTAGCTGTGCAACAAAGCATTCCCAAATTCAGAAGCTTAAAACCACAAACATTGAGTATTTCAGTTTCTGTGGGTCCCAAGTCCAGGAGTGGCTTGCCTGGGTGGTTCTGGCTGGGAGCCTCTCCTGAGGTTGTGTCTCACGGTTAGCTCGGATCGAATGGGGCTGGAGAACCCCTTTCCCAGCTCATCCACACGGCTGTGGGCAGGCCTTAGGTCCTTGCTGGCTGTTGGTTGGAAATAGTTCCTGGCTACTGGGGCTTCTTTGTAGAGCTGCTCACAACATGACAGCTGGTTTCTCCTGAGCCAGTGATCCAAGAGAGAAGAAAAGCAAGTGAGAGCCTGAGAAGCAAGCTGCCCCGTCACCTTCACAGTATGTTACGGGGCTCAGCAGCCAACCCTGCTACAGCATAGACAGAATCACACGAAGGTGGGAAGAAGGAAGGTGAGCATTACTGGGGGCTATTTTGGAGGCTGACTCTCACAAATTTAGTGATTTCAATTTCCATGCTTCTCTGCACGATATCTCCCAGTGTATCATCAAGAGAATTGACAATGTGGTGGGGCATGGTGGTTCACACCTGTAATCCCAGCACTTTGGGAGGCTGGGGCAGGCAGATCACCTGAGGTCAGGAGTTTGAGACCAGCCTGGTTAACATGGTGAAACTTCAACTCTACTAAAAAAAAAAAAAAAAAATACAAAAATTAGTCGGACATGGTGGCTTGTACTAGTCATCCCAGCTACTCGGAAGGCTGAGGCGGGAGAATTGCTTGAACCCAGGAGCCAGAGGTTGTACAGAGCTGAGATCACGCCACTGCACTTTAGCCTGGGCAACAGAGCAAGTCTCCGTATTGGGGGAAAAAAAAGAGAGAGAGAATTGGCAATGCAATATTTGCTGGAGGGGTGTTTCACTAATACTTCCTTCCATAAGGAAGCTGGGAGAAAAGATTTCTGCTAAGCTACTGGCAGCCATTTTGCATTTGATGTTGGACTGTCTTGGTCTTAGCAAGTATCATTTGAAAGTTTTTTTTTTTTTTGTCTGAAAACTATTTATTTACCTTAATGTTCCCAGAACCAATCTATGTGCAAGACACATGGTAGGTATTCTATTAATATTTGTTGAATGAATGAACTTCTCAGATGATCTAATCTAATTTCTTCATTTCAGTATTAGCCCATGGTTTCTCAGCCCTTCAAAAACCCTGGCTATCAAAGCAATGATATTTCCTACTTACTAGAGTTGCCTGGTCATCATTGGCAGATGGAAAAATAGGTAAGGCAAGAAAGAGGTAGGTGTAAGGATGCAACATAATAAGGGTGGAGAACAGCTCCAGCCCCATAGCATTATTGAAAGACGTTGCAAGGTCAACCTCCACCAAAATATTTTCTCTTTTGATACTAACTACCACTACGACCTGATCTAAAACTGGGCGTTGCCTTTTTGAAAGGAATAAGTACTTTAGAGAAGGGAAGAGAATGAAAGGATTCTACCCTGGCTTTGCTAATGAATCAGGACTGAACTGACAAGCATCACTTTGAAATTTCGAATGAGTGTCGGCCTTAGGGCAATGAGATGAAAATGAAGACATTTCAGTAAGAACCACAAAGAGGGAGCATTAGGGACACAGGCCAAGAATAACAAGAGCATAGACCCACCGTCCCACTGTGCGTCCTTCTCTAAAAGATCAACACACGCTCAAAAAGGATACTGGAATGGTTTATAGATACTATTTTCTGAAGTTTATGACACGTGTTTTATTTTTTTATATTTCAATTTTCTAAAGTTAGAATGCAACATAATGTGGAATGTTATATTTCTCCTCAAAAATAAGAACTGAATACCTATCCTCAGCAACAACAAAGAGAAAAGCAATGGCACACAGTCGAACTCTAAAATTCAGTGGTTGCTCCTTTCCAGGTGGAAATGTCTGCTCCAGGAGGGCACATTATAATTATTTATTTAGTGACAGCGTTGCTCTGTTGCCCCAGCTGGAGTGCAGTGGTGCAATCTCGGGTCACTGCAACCTCCGCCTTCCTGGTTCAAGTGATTCTTGTGTCTCAGCCTCCCAAATAGCTGGGATTACAGGCACACACCACCGCATCCAGCTAATTTTTGTATTTTTAGTAGAGAAGGTGTTTCACCACATTGGCTAGGCTGGTCTTGATCTCCTGACCTGAAGTAATCCTCCTGCCTTGGCCTCTCAAAGTGCTGGGATTACAGGCATAAGCCACCGCACCCAGCCCAGGAGGGTGTCTTTTAATCGTTAGTTCTCTACACCTAATTAGCCTAAGCATTAGGCTAGCCCACGCTTACTTCAGAGTAACTAAAGGTAGTTTTAACTACCATTTCCTGGCACTGTGACCTTAGAGCTTCTTCAGATCTTCATTTTCTGCATCTGAAAAATAGGAGGAGGAATAAAATGTCTGTCTTTGGGTTATAATGAAAAGGATTGATAAGAGCACTTCATTAACTGGAAGTCGTTGGGCAAATGTAGTTGGTTGTCCTTGTCTTTGAAATTCTGAGTTGATACTGATGCTTCAAGGAACAACCTTTGCTGCTCCCTAGTGGTGGTATGTTCTTCTGAAAGCACAGCCCCCAGAAATAAATCAATCTCCTTTCAATTACCCTTGGAGGAGATGCTTCTCTGCTGATATGCTTAAAATTTTATGTGGAACAACTGCATGAACTCATTGCATAAAAATACATGGAGAGGTCGGGTGCTCTGGCTCATGCCTGTAATCCCAGCACTTTGGGAGACTGAGGCGGGTGGATCATGAGGTCAGGAACTCGATACCAGCCTGGTCAACTTGGTGAAACCCCGTATCTATTAATAATTCAAAAATTAGCAGGGCGTGGCAGCTTGCAGTCACAGCTACTCAGGAGGCTGAGGCAAGAGAATTGCTTGAACCTGGGACCTGGGAGACCGAGGCTGCAGTGAGCTGAGATCGTGCCACTGTACTCCAGCCTGGGCAACAGAGCAAGACTCCGTCTCAAAAAAAAAAAAAAAAAGAATAAGTGGAGAATAATTAAGCAGGGAAAGGTTGAAGTGTTCTTCTCCACTTGCACCTTCTTAACCTTCTCGGTTTCTCCACCCTTGTTAAGCCTAAATGTCCTCAATACCCTCCTTGCATCCATTTCCATTGCCTTGTTTTTAACATCTTTGCAAACATAAAGTTTTGGTGAGAAGGAGCAAGTCTATAAATCAATTTGTGCTGTGGGCACTCTGATAACTCACACTGATGTTCTGTTAACTGTAGGTCTCTCTCCTTTCTAGCTTGCATCATCCTTAAAAATGAAAGTATTTTTTAAATAAAAAATTTTTATTTATATGTAGCTCTTTCTAGATTTCTTTCCCTTTAATCAACACAAAAGTTTTTCCTGAGGAGGCAAGAATCATGTTTATTCTCTCTCTCTGTTTCTTTTTTTTTTTTTTTAAGACATGTCTTGCTCTGTAGGCCAGGCTGGAGTGCAGTGGCTTACTGCAGCCTCAACCTCCTGGGCTCACGCAATCCCCCCACATCAGCCTCCTGAGTTACTGGGGCTACAGGTGTGCACCCACCAAGCCCAGCTAATTTTCTTTTTAGATACAGGGTCTCACTATGTTGCCCAGGCTGGTCTTGAACTCTTGGGCTCAAGGGATCCTCCCACCTCAGCCTCTCAAAGTACTGGGATTAAAGGCCTGAGACATGGCACTCCACCTGTTTATTCTTTATTATGTTGATTTAAGAACCCCATCCTTGCACCTGTACTTTCCTGCCATTCATATCCATGCTGACTCAACTCTATAAGCAAATAAAAGACACATAAATTTTTTTTTTGAGACAAAGTCTTGCTCTGTTACCCAAGCTGGAGTGCAGTGGCATGATCTTGGCTCACTATAACCTCCACCTTCTGGATTCAAGCGATTCTCTCACCTCAGCCTCCTGAGTAGCTGGGATTACAGGCACCGACCACCACATCCAGCTAATTTTTGTACTTTCAGTAGAGACGGAGTTTCACCATATTGATCAGGCTGGTCTCGAACTCCTGACTTCAGGTGATCCACCTGCCTCTGCCTCCCAAAGGACTGGGATTACACGTGTGAGCCACTGTGCCCAGCTGGATACACATTCTTAAATGCTGATTGAAAATCTAGCATTAAAGAGCCAAAGTAAATTATATTTTATTTCTTCACAGTAGATGAGGAGAAATAAAAGTTATATATATATATAGGATAAAATTATGTTTGGGGTTTCACAATACTTGAACTTAAAATTTGTATTTATTTATGGTTGATATCCCTTAATATCTAATGATAAAAAATGTGATAATAAATTATACTGATGCTATTCCCAAAGTTTGCTTCTGCCTGAAGGATCTTTTGACATTTAGGTTCAATAACAAATAGATGCAATGTGTGGTCTCTTGGGCCTGATATTTAATCTTAATCCTAAACTAGACTGTTTAAAGGAAAGAAGACATATGACAGATGACGATTGTGTTTCATCTTATAATTGAGCATATGGAGTCCTTCTTACTCCTGAAGGGTGACACATTTTCTGCTCCAAGAAAAACATCCAATTATTTTATTATGCTCTTATTGTTCCAAGAGAGCCAAAATATTTTTCCTTTGCTATTGATTTTTATATGGAGCTTTTCCAGATATTAGATTGAAGATTTTAGTTTAACCTTGTAGACTGAACTTTTCTTTCAAAATGCTTAGGATAGTGGTTCCAAGTTCTGAAAACGTGATGTATCATTAAAGGTTTTATTTTTTCTAAATAAATTCTAAGCAAGTACATCTGATTAAATGAATTCATGTATGTAAAGTGTAGACAACAGTTTGTGGCATGTAGTAGTGATATACAACTATTAGCTACGTATTTATACTGGGCATTGTCATAGCTATACATTTGTAATGGGCATATATACATTGCTAGACATCAGTATATTTTCTTGAATAAAGTTGTATAAATAAATCTATACAAATTATTTTCCTTAAAAATGAATGCAGATGAGGTTTTTTGAAAAATCCTTAAAATATGGAAATTTACTTTCCCAGGTATTCAGCCATGATCTATACTTTTAAAATGTATCTATATATTCAATTATTTTACTTTGAAAATTACAAAATCCACATATTGGCAAGCAACCGTAAGATCAAACAATATTTTCACATGGTGATCACTTTTCAGCCCTCAAGCATGATGGGAACGGGACACAGTTTACCCTCCTCCTCAGAGGTCCAAGTAGAAATACAAGGATAGTCTGTATCAGGCTGCAGATTACTAAGGCTTTGCTGGGGCTGCCATAGTTTACTAGGGCTGCCGTAACGTAGTAATACATACTGAATGGCTTAAACTAGAGAAATGATTTTCTCACAGTTCTGGAGTCTAAAGTTCAGAATGAAGGTAATGGAAGGTTTGGTTTCTTCTGACTTCTGTCTCCTTGGCTGGCTGATGGCTGCCTTCGCGCTGTGCCCTCACATAATCAGTCCTCTGTGGGGGCGCATTCCTGATGCCTCTCCCTTTTCTCATAAGGACACCAGTCGTTCTGAATTATGGCTCACCCTTATGACCTCATTTAAACTTAAGTATCTCTTTAAAGGCTCTATTTCTAAATATAGTCACATTATCTCTCACATAGTACTGGGGGTTTGGGCTTCACCATGTGAATTTGGAGGGACACAATTTAGCCCAAAACACAGGCCCTGTTCTACTTTTTTCTAATGTTAATTACACTTTTATTCTTTTGGGTTTTTTTATTACAGTTTTTTTTTTTTTTAGATGGAGTTTTGTTCTGTTGCCCAGGGTGGAGTGCTGTGGCACAGTCTTGGCTGTGTAACCTAGGTTATTACTTAGTAACCTAGAAACAAGAGGAAGATACAAAGAATACATCTGTAAGGGTCTGATACCAAAATCCTGAATTTATGAAAACTAGATTCTAGATAATCAATTCTAAGTTTCTGGATTTTTTTTTTTTTTTTTTTTTTTTTGAGACGGAGTTTTGCTCTTATTACCCAGGCTGGAGTATAATGGCACAATCTCAGCTCACCTTAACTTCCGCCTCCTAGGTTCAAGCAATTTTCCTGCCTCAACCTCCCTAGTAGCTGGGACTACAGGCGTGCGCCACCATGCCCAGCTAATTTTTGTATTTTTTAGTAGAGACGGGGTTTCACCATGTTGATCAGGTTGGTCTCGATCTCTTGACCTCCTGATCCACCCGCCTCGACCTCCCAAAGTGCTGGGATTATAGGTGTGAACCACTGCACTCGGCCTGTCTTTGGATTTTTAAATAAATTCCGGCAAAACTAAGTATATATTGGTTACCCCTTTTCTAGTTTCAGATAATTTCTAAAATTTGTAACTTATAGTTGAATTATCCTATATAAATACTATTTTAAAAGTGTTAATATAAACCTTTTCAAGAAATTCTATGCCTTGCCTCAGCTAGCAATGGGCAGACAATTCTTAGATTCCATCTAGATCAGTGCTGTCCACTGGAAATATAATGGGAGGAATGATATATGTAATTTTATTATTTATTTATCTGAGACAGAGTCTCACTCTGTCACCCAGGCTGGAGTGCACTGTCACCATCTCAGCTCACTGCAACCTTCACCTCCTGGATTCAAGCCATTCTCCAGTCTCAGCCTCCCAAGTAGCTGGGATTACAGGCGTGTACTACCATGCCCAGCTAATTTTTATATTTTCAGTAGAGATGGGGTTTCACCATATTGGCCAGGGTGGTCTCAAACTCCTGACCTCAGGTGATCTGCCTGCCTTGGCCTCCCAAAGTGCTGGGATTACAGGGGTGAGCCACCGTGCCCAGCCAACATATGTAATTTTTTTTTTTTAAGACGGGATTTCACCATGTTGGTCAGGCTGGTCTTGAACTCCTGACCTCAGGTGATCTGCCCACCTTGGCCTCCAAAGTGCTTGAATTACAGGCGTGAGCCACCACGCCCGGCCAACATACGTAATTTTAAATGTTCTAGTAGCCACATTTAAAAACTAAAGAGAAACAAAGTTAATTTTATTAATATATTCCATTTAACCCAGTATATCCTAAATATTGTCATTTTTAACATGTAATCAATTAACATTATTAGAAATATTTTATATTATTATTGTTCTGGTCTAAGTCTTCAGAATGTGGTGTTAGTTTTATACTTACAGAACTTCTCAGTTCAGTTTGGCTACATTTCAAAGTGCTCAATAATCACATGTGGCTCATTGCTACTAGAATACAGTGAAGATCTAGATAGTTGGTTACTTCAACAGGCAACAACACATGGTATTAGGTGTGGTTCCATCCTACCCTTTGCTAGTGTGTTTCCGAAATAAGCATATTTATTTACTTTTAAAAATAGCTTAGGATGTTTTAAGTTACTTCTATAGATTTCAAGTCACCTGGCTTCCACAAAAATGACATTGCTTACTTGAATAATAATGTTTGAAAGTAGGATGGCCCAAGATTTGGTTAATTCAAAGCCTTCATAATGGCATTAAAAAAACCCCAGGCTCCTTTCATCTTTCTTAAACATTAAGATTCTCTCATAATTAAAGGATGGCGGTCATGGTTACTATAATTATATCCAATAGAAGAAAAGGCATTGCATCTTCCTTAAGCTTCTTTCTAAGAGACAGAAAAAGTTTTCCCAAAATATCCACTTAATACAGAAAAGACAGTAAAAAAGAACCAGAGGAACAAAAAAAGTTAGATATATAGAAAAACTAATAGCAAAATGGCATAATTAAATATATCAATAATAACATTAAATGTGGGCCAGGTACAGTGGCTCATGCCTGCAGTTTCAGCCCTTTGGAAGGTTGAGGTGGGAGGACTGCTTGAACCTAGGAGTTAGAGAATCAGCCTGGTCAACATAGCAAGACCTTGCCTCTGCAAAGAATAAAAAATTTAAAAATTTAGCCAGGTTGAGGAGGCAGGATTGCTTGAGCCTAGAAATTCGAGTGTGTAGTAAGTTATGATTGTGCCACTGCACTGAGCGACAGAACAAGAGCCTGTCTCAAAACACCACTTCTAACAACAAAAAAACATTAAATGTAAATGGACTAAACAATCAAACTAAAATGTCCTCATTTGATCAATAAATTATGGTTCACCTAAAAATAATATGTTTTTATTTGGTTGTAATGTCATTAATAGGTAAAAACTCATATTGAAATTCTAATTATAATAACACAATTGTAGGACTTTCTCAACGACAATTCTAAGGAATTACACCCAGAATTTGGTGTTGATATAAAGTATTTAAGGTATCTTTCTCATTCTTGGAATCAGAGATTGAGAAACAAGGATATTCAATGAGCCATTGATGGGGATATTGACCTTAGCAAAATAATGTAGGAGTTGAGGTAGAAAACAAAGACTGTGAACCAGGTCCCCAAATCTCTGTGAATGAATGTCTGTGTCCATGAATTGGAGATGATGGAGACTAGGAGTAGAGAGCAGTAGAGGCAGATCTTTTTTTCCTTTTTTGATATGGAGCTTTGCCCTTGTTTGCCCAGGTTGGAGTGCAACGGCACGATCTCAGATCACTGCAACCTTCGCCTCCTGGGCTCGAGTGATTCCCCTGCCTCAGCCTCCCAAGTAGTTGGGACTACAGGCATGCGCCACTATGCCCAACTAATTTTTTGTATTTTTAGTAGAGATGGGGGTTTCTCCATGTCAGGCTGGTCTCAAACTCCCAACCTCAGGTGATCTACCCACCTCGGCCTCCCAAAGTGCTGGGATTACAGGCGTGAGTCACCCCGCCCAGCCAGAGACAGATCTTTTAAGCCTCTATAGTTAGTGTGTTATCTACTAGTTATTGTATTAGGCACTCAGATAAGCATAGAGAAATAAAATGTAGTCCCTGTTCATAAAGGGCGGTTCAATGTGATAGGGCAGACAGCTTTCTAAAGAAATGAATGTGATCCTTTTGCAGTTAATAAGCATGATGTTTGGGTTTTTCACGTGTATCTGTGAGAAGTACCTTCCTTAAACCCTGTTACAATGGTGGCTCACATCTGTAATCCCAAAACTTTGGGAGGCCAAGGTGGGTGGATCTCTTGAGGCCAACAGTTCGAGACCAGCCTGGCCAACATGGCAAAACCTGTCTCTACTAAAAATACAAAAATTAGCCAGTCATGGTGGGCCATGCCTGTAATCCCAGCTACCTGGGAGGCTGAGGCCCAAGAATCACTTGAACCCAGGAGACTGATGTCGCAGTAAGCTGAGATTGCATCACTGTGCTCCAGCCTGGGCAACAGAGCAAGTCTCTGTCTCAACAACAACAACAACAAATAAACAAAGGAGAAAAGTCTTGGCTGGGCGCAGTGGCTCATGCCTGTAATCCCAGCACTTTGGGGGGTATGAAGTGGGTGGATCATGAGGTCAGGTGTTCAAGACCAGCCTGGCCAACATAGTGAAACCTTGTCTCTACTAAAAGTACAAAAATTAGCTGGGTGTGGTGGCATGTGCCTGTAGTCGCAGCTACTCTGGAGGCTGAGGCAGGAGAATTGCTTGGACTCGGGAGGTGGAGGTAGTGGTGAGCCAAAGATTGTGTCACTGCACTCCAGCCTGGGCAACAAAGTGAGACTCTGTCTCCAAAAAACAAAACAAAACAAAACAAAACAAAAAAAAACCTTGTTACAACGTCAGAACATTGGCACATTACCTATCTAACATTAAAAAAAGAAAGAAAAAAGGAAACAAACAAATGAGTGCAATTTAATGATACACGTGTTATAATTAAATAAGCTCCTGGATCAAAAAAGGGGAAAGAATCAGTACATCACATGGAGGATATAGCAATCTAGAGAGCCCTTAGAGAGAGAGGTAACATAAGACCTATTTGCTCTTGGATTCATTCTGACATTTTCTTTGTAGAAACATTGGTAGTAGGAGTCCAGGTGCTGAGAAATCTGTAACAACTATTAATGCTGATGGTGGCTATTCAGCAAAGTGTGAGATATGATAGAGACTGCAGTTAAGTATTTGACATAAGTAATCTAAAATAAGAGGCAGAGGCCAAGCACAGTGGCTTATGCCTGTAATCCCAGCATTTTGAGAGGCTGAGGCAGGCAGATCACAAGGTCCAGAGTTTGCGACCAGCCTGGCCAATATGGTGAAGCCACATCTCTACCAAAGATTCTCAAAAAAATTAGCTGGGTGTGGTGGCTGAAGCAGGAGAATCACTTGAACCCAGGAGGTGGAGGCTGCAGTGAGCCGAGATCACGTCCCTGCACTCCAGCCTGGGAGACAGAGCAAGATTCAGACTCAAAAAACCAAAAAACATTAAACGCTTTCTTGAACAAATTTTCTTTTGCTTTTTTTCTCTCTCAGGTTATCTACCAGACCTAATTAAGCAAGCTTATCTTCTTCCAGGCTTCAATTACTACTTGAATTTCATTAACTTTCCATGTTTATTTATCTTTAACCTCACTTTCATTCCTCAATCTCATTTGTATTTCCAACAATTTGCTGTATGATTTTGACTATGTCCTCCAATTATCTAGACTTTAAAATCAATATTTAGAAACTCAAACATATTTACCCAACCACTCACACCGACCTTACATTAAAATAAACACATGCCTTGGGTCTCATCAGACAGACAAAAAAAAAAAAAAAAAAAAGAAAAGAAAAGAAAAAGAAAGAAAAAAACACACATGCCACAACTGTTCTTTCTTTTACATATATTTTTGTATTTTGGGTATTGCCTCAGCAGCTACTCGTATGACAAAGCTAGAAATGATGGCATTGTCCCTAGTTCTTTTCTGTCTAATATTTCCTATATCTAATTGATCCCCACATCCTGCTGATTTTACTTCTTTTCCACCTTCTTATGTGTGAGTGGATGCAAAACCTTCCTAACCAGTTTCTCTACTTCCTGCTATTCCAATTCATTCTTTGTATTATTGCCAGCTTTATATTTCCAAACACCTCCAGAACCTTCAAGAAAAATGTTTGAATTTCATAATAAGTCATAAATTAACTTAATCTTCTGAATTATAGTACAGAGGAATTTTGTACGGACATTCTGGGAATCACTTTATATAACAAACTACATCCATTTGAGTGGACAAACCCTTGGAACAAGTCAGCTCAAGATGATGCAGCTTTATTAATCCTTGAAGTCCAATAGGAGATCCAGGATTTGGAAGGGAGATGGAGGTTTTTCAGAGAACGTGATGAGTTTACACAAGAAACAAACAACATAAGGGCAAAACCAGATTATAGCACCTTCAAAGAACTGAAAGAACTCATGTACATTAAATATTTTAAGGTATATTAATATGATTTCGGGGTCTTTGAGCTTCCTGTAGGAGGTGTGTGAAGTAAGAAGAAAAGAAACGAACATGTAATCATTATAGTGCACATATGTTCTTTCTGTGTTTCTGAAACAATAATGCTATGATAAATGACTAGTGAAAGATGCATTCTTATCTTTGTGAAAACATCTCCGATTTCTAAGAGACTAGCTTGCTAGTGACTAGATCTTTGAAGACATACTTTGGTGCCCAGAAAGATACCTGATTAGCTAGACCAAGGGAACCAAGAAGGAGATTACATCTCTATTTTACTCTTATTAGTCTCTTTGCAGTTTGTACTTTCAGTAGGCTACCTGTACTTAATTTGCTTCTTAAAATATGATGAAGACTGCAGAAAAAATATTATGACCATATTACTGGTAAAGCAACAAAGGTCCCCAAAAGATAGAGTGACTTGGCCAGGATCACAAAGCTAGTAAAAAACTCATTTACTCTTTATGCCATTAATATATTAAGTCCTATCAAGTCAGGTAGAATTAACCAGAGTAAGTATCTTTGTTTTTATTTTCTGTGACAGAGTCTTGCTCTGGTTGTGCAGCGTCTGTTGTCTCAGCTCACTGCAACCTCTGCCTCCTGGGTTTAAGTGATTCTTCCACCTCAGCCTCCCAAGTAGCTGAGAGTACAGGCACCACCACCATGCCTCGCTAAGTTTTTGTGTTTTTTTTAAGTAGAGAAGGTGTTTCCCCATGTTGCCTAGGCTGGTCTTGAACTCCTGAGCTCAGGCAATCCACCCACCTTGGCCTCCCAAAGTGCTAGGATTATAGGTGTGAGCCACTGTGCCCAGCCTACTTTTTATATTTTTAGTAGAGGCAGGGTTTTACCTGTTGGCCAGGCTGGTCTTGAACTGCTAACCTCAAGTGATCCGCCTGCTTCAGTCTCCCAAAGTGCTGGGATTACAGGCATGAGCCACCACGCCCCCCTGTTATTTTTAAAAAATTTTCTTTAAGAGACAGTCTTGCTCTGCATCCCAGGCTGAAATGCAGCCGTGCAATCATAGCTCACTGTAACCTCGAACTCTGGGCAAAAGGGATCCTCCCACCTCAGCCTTTCAAGTAGTTAGCCCAGGCTGGTCTGAAACTCCTGGCCTCAAGTGATCCTCCTACCTCTGCCTCCCAAAGCACTGGGATTACAGGGATGAGACACCACACCAGGCCCCAGAGTAAACGTCTTTAAATGAAAGAGTCTGTAATGAAAGAGACCCTACAAAATCAGTTTAATGCTATGTTTTCTCTTTTGATTAATATTGTTTTGTTATACTTTATGTGTCTACATTTTCATTCCATCATGAGCTCCTCGAGGACAGTGCTTAGGTGATATCTCTGTCTTCTGACACTGTCACTGACACTGTGTTTCTGGCATTCAGGCAGAAAAGTCTCAATAAAAATGTATTGAATCGAATAAATATTTGTAATTTACATGACAGACAAATGCCTGATGCCTAAGCAACTGTTTATTTCTCCTTATCAATAAATGTCAGCATTGTTTTCTCCTTTCCCTGCTTTCAATTGAAATCTGTAAAACCTAATGGTGACTGGCTAAGGTAATTTCCTTTTTAAATTCAAAGTTGGCAAACACACTGAAGACACTGTGATAATCTTAATATATTCCTCCTAGGAATGTGAGAAGTATTCAGAGTTAACATATTTAGAGGTCAAAAATTGATTTTAGTAAATAGGTATTTATTTTGGGGAGTAAAAAGATGGGAAGAATTAGAGAAAGAGGAAAAGCAAAAACAAATAGCATGTGGATAATGAGAAAATGACTCCGTTTTACAGCTGTGAGCTCAGACTAAAAAAAAAAAGTGAGGGGGCTAGGCGTGGCTCACCTAAAGTGGCTCACGGCTGTCATCCCACCACTTTGGGAGGCTGAGGCAGGCGGATCAGCTGAGGTCAGGAGTTTGAGACCATCCTGGTCAACATGGTGAAACCTCGTCTCTAAAAAAATTTTAAAAAATAAAGAAAAAAAAAAGAAAAGCAATGCTATTTTTTTTTGTAATATATTTCTAATAAAGAACATTAAAAAAGACTTGTAGACCGCAATATGTATTTATTTTGTGGCAAAGATGTCATTTTTAGAAAAAAACAAATGAGTATAGTTTTGCTTTCCCTGTTTTTAATTAATTAAGAAAGTTATTCTCCATCCCGTTTTAACTGATTCATCATTCCTCTAATCCAGGATTGGGGAAAAGTAATCTTTACAGGTTTGCAAGAAGACACCATCTTTAAGCAGCATTTAGGCACTTTTACAATACTGCCTAAATATTACAAGATAATATAAATTAATTTATAATATATAAAATTAATTTATATATTATATAATATATATTTATATATTTAATACATTAATTTATATATTATATAAATATATTTAAAAAAGTATAATTTTATAACATGGAAATCAACAATGAATGTCAATTTCACATTTTGACTGTCATCTGTGGCCTCTGAAGTCCCTCACTTAAACCACCGGGCCTAGGTTTTATTTTTTAAGACTACTAAAAAGGAGGGTGGGGCTGCGAGTGGTAGCTCACACCTGTAATCCCAGCACTTTGGGAGGCCGAGGTGGGAGGATCATTTGAGGTCAGGAGTTCAAGACCAGCCTGACCAACACGGTGAAACTACTGAAAACAAAGTTAGCTGCACGTGGTGGGTTCCTGTAGTCCCAGCTACTTGGGAGGCTGAGGCAGGAGAATCGCTTGAACCTTGGAAGAGGAGGTTGCTGTGAGCCGAGATCACACCACTGAGCTCCAGCATGGGTGACAGAACGAGACTCCGTCTCAAAAACAAAAACAAAAAAAAAAACCGGAGGATGGTAGATGACTGTCCAGATACTTTCCAGCTTTGCCGCTATATGAACTATTCCTTTTGTTTAGTTTGTTTTCAGCATGGGTGCTTCTGGCACTTTTATCTACATTTCAGCCTCTGGGGACTGGCTGCCTAGGGTAGCAGGCGTTTGCCCCAGAGCCCTTGGGGTGGCCTTACTGTGGGGGCGTGGGCAGATCGCTGGCTCCCAAGCCTTGACTTTGGGATCGCTGGCGGGAACCCTTCCAGCCCAAGCTCCCCGCCCAGCCGCGCCTCGCAGAGCGGCGCTCAACGCAGAGCCCCGCCCCACCCCGCCGTCCCCTTCCGCCCCTGGGCAGCGATTTTTCCTATGAAATTGCGCAGAGCCGGGAGCGGGGCGGGGCCAGCGGGCCACGTGGCAAGACGGAGACAGCTCCGCCCACCCGCTTCCTGAGCCGCTTCTCCTGGCCGCCTTCCTCCCTGCCCGCGTTGTGTCGCCGCCGCTGCCTCCCGCTCCCCCCGGACCCAGCGCCTGCCGTCATGGCTCCCGGACAGCTCGGTGAGCCCCTAGCGGAGCGGCGCGGTCTGCGTCCCCGCTCCCAACCTTGGCGAATGCAGGCGGGACCCGGCATGGCAGGGGCGGCGCTGCGGGACTGAAAGTCAGCGTCCCCCCGCCCTGGCCGGCCCCAGCCCGCGTGGGGCCCGCCTTAGAACAGCTCTCGGGTGTAGGACCTGGGGAGGCCCCCTCCAGGCCTGCAAACGCTGGGCCCCGGTGCTGGCCTTGCGATTCGAGACTCTCCTCCCCTAGACCCTCCCAAGGCCTTGCAGAACACAGTGCAACAATGTGCTGCGAGTCATGAAAAACAATGGCTTCTCTTTTCAGCCTTGTTCAGTGTCTCTGACAAAACCGGCCTTGTGGAATTTGCAAGAAACCTGACCTCTCTCGGTTTGAATCTGGTCGCTTCCGGAGGGACTGCAAAAGCTCTAAGGGATGCTGGTCTGGCAGTCAGGTAAGGCTCAGCTAGTCCCATCAGGAAAAAAGTGTGATCACATTAACCAGGAAGTGGTTTATTCCAGGCACCAGGAGCAGAATGCCTTATTTACTCCTTCCAGCAGGGCTGTGAGGTTGGTGCACTACTTCCCCACTTTATGGAAGACGAAAGTGAGGCTCAGAGAGATCTAATAACTTTTAAGACCATGGACGGCTGGGCGCGGTGGCTCACACCTGTAATCCCAGCACTTCGGTAGGCCTAGGTGGGTGGATCACTTGAGGTCAGGAGTTTGAGACCAGCCTGGTCAACATGGTGAAACCCCGTCTCTACTAAAAATACAAAAATTACAGGTGGCATACACCTGTAATCTCAGCTACTGGGGAGGCTGAGACAGGAGAATCGCTTGAACCTGGGTGGCGGAGGTTGCAGTGAGACGAGATCTCACCACAGCGCTTCATCCTGTGCGACAAAGACCCTGGAGAATGCACTGGAGAGAGTTAGCAACTTCTGCACAATTTTAAAGAGTTAAGTAAGGGAGACCTAGGATCGGAAACTGTTGTCCTGAGGGTAGGATCCTAGTCTTAGCCACTTCCTTAAATAGATTAACTTAGGTGGGCCAGTTGTTATGCAAGGAATACTTCAGTTGTAATTCATATGATCTACTTTGGCGATTTAGTAAAACTTGACATCATGAAGATTCCACTCTATCGCCCTTCCCGTAGAATTTCTGGTAATCATATGAAGGTGTAAACCGTGTGTTCCCACGTTCACAAGCCCTTCATTGCTGACTACGCCATGGAAGGAAGAGACTGCAAAATGACTAACTGGGATGCCATTCCTGATGTCGAGGACTGGCATTCTGGCAGGAGAGGGAGTAAGTGTACTGAAAGGTAGAAAATGAAAAAGACTATAGGATAGCTATTTAGTAAACTGCAGTGAGAGTTCAGAGGAGTGAGATGCCCACCCCTGAAACATATTTTAGAATGAAAGAGATGAAAGCTCTGTCTTTTTGTTTCCATGTGGAAAATTTGCTTCTTGGTTTCTAGATCCATGTAGAGGTAGATTATTACCTTTTCTTTGTGCGGTTCTCAGCTGTGAGCAGTACACAGCTTCCCTCAGTTTGACGAGTTCAGATGGTAAGACTTAACTTTGCTAACAAATACATACAAAGACACCCAGTGTCTTTTTGCATCTTGTCTCTGTGGTTTTCATGGGAACCCTGTGAGAATCATGTCAGGCAAGCTGGCTGTTTTCTCATCGGCAGCAGAATGAGAGTTCAAAGTCCAGACCTGGGTTCTTTCCATTGGGCAAAGTTGGGTCCTTTTATGATAATGGAACCTTCTTTAAGCAAAATCCTCGTCGGTAGTCCCTTTTTTCCCACCAAACTTTGTATTATGGAAACATTTCAGACACAATCAAAAGTAGAAAAGTATAATCATCCCTTGTGTCCTATATCTGTCACCCAGTTTAGATACTTACCAACTGATGAGTCTCGTTTCTGTACCTCTACCCACTCCTCACTTACCTTCATTATGGTCATCTCTTTTTTTAAAAATTGGAAATGTAAACGTGTTTCTCTTTTATGAAAGGATAAGAAGTTCACCATGAGTGGTTTATTTAGAGCTCCAGCACAGTAAGTTTCACTGAATGAAGTGTAAATAACTTGGAGCATTTGTTTTTTCTGCAACAAAGACCCTATTCAGTTGGAGTGGTAATTTACATATAGGAGCTCTCACAGTCCTTGTAACAACATTTTAGTGTAGGTAGTATTATCCCCATCTTATAGGTAAGGAAAATAAGCACAACGTAGTTAAGTAATTTGCCCAAGATTACACAGTTGACAAGAGGTCAAGATTTTTTTTTTTTTCCCCTGAGATGGACTTTTGCTCTTGTTGCCCAGGCTGGGGTGCAATGGTGCAGTCTTGGCTCACTGCAAACTCCCCCTCCTGGATTCAAGCGATTCTCCTGCCTCGGCCTCCCAAGTAGCTGGGATTACAGATGGCTACCACTACACCTGGCAAATTTTTTTTTTTTGTATTTTTGGTAGAGACAGGGTTTCACCATGTTGGCCAGGCTCGTCTCAAACTCCTGACCTCAAGTGATCTGCCCCTCCTTGGCCTCCCAAAGTGCTGGGATTACAGGGGTGAGCCAACCCACCTGAGGCCAAGATTTTAGAGGGGTGGAAAGATGTGATCCTTTCCTCGCCATCCTAAACATCACGGTTGATATTTTTATAAGAGAAGACAGGTTATAGCAAGAGAAAAGCATGACAAATTTACTTAACAAAGTTTTACAAGACATGAGAGCCTTCAGAATGGAGATAGAGGGAAAACCATCCTTTTTTTGTATAGGTTCAACAAAGAATGGACAGAAAGGTGGAAGTATGAATGGACAGCAAGGATATGGTATATGCTAGTAGATTGAGTCTGTCTGTCCAGATTCTTCTTGGTCTCTCTAACATTCCTTCCCCCTGAGGGTCTCCTGACCTACTACTGGGCAAGGAAGTGAGAGGATTTCTTTATGGCCAGCTCCTAGATAGAAAGGCAGGGGAAAGTTAGAATCTTAAGTTTAATTCTTATGACTGGCTTTGGGGAAAAAGAGTTCTAGTTTCTGTAACCTGCCCTGGGGAAGAGAAATTCTGGTTTCTGTGATTTCAGGGAAGAATGAGGAGTGACAAGCAAGAGGGCAGGAGAAAGTTAGATTTTTTTTTTTTTTTGATAGGGTCTTGCTCTGTTGCTGAGGCTGGAGTGCAGAGTGGCACAATCATGGCTTATTGCAGCCTTGACCTCCCAGGCTCAGGCAGTCCTCTCACCTCAGCCTCCTGGGTAGCTGGGATACAGGTGCACACCAGCATGCCGAGCTAATTTTTGTATTTTTAATGGAGATGTTTTCACCATGTTGTACAGCTGGCCTTGAGTTCCTGGGCTCAAACAATTCTGCCTGCCTTGGCCTCCCAAAGTGCTGGGATTTCAGGTGTGAGCCACCGGGCCTGGACAAAATCTTGGTTCTGGCCGAGTGTGGTGGCTCATGCCTATAATCCCAGCACTTTGGGAGGCCAAGGCAGGTGGATCACTTGAGGCCAGGAGTTTGAGACCAGCCTGGCCAACATGGTAAAATCCTGTCTCTACTAAAAATACAAAAATTAGCTGGGTGTGGTGGCATGCGCCTATAATCCCAGCTACTTGGGAGGCTGGGGCAAGAGAATCCCTTGAATCCGGGAGGCGGAGGTTGCTGTGAGCCGAGATCATGCCACTGCACTCCATCCTGGGTGACAGAGACACTGTCTAAAAAAAAAAAAAGATCTTGGTTCTGAGGCTACTTCTAAGCATATTTTGGGGTGTTATCTGCAATAATTTTATCCCAGGAAGATAACCATTATTTTATCATGAGATAAAGATTTTAATTAGTGAGTATACACCAGTGAGCATATGTAGGAATTATTTTCCAAGACTGTAGCCATTATGTACAAATTCTTCAGTTCAAAGAAGTAGCAAGCTTTTTAATTACCCCAGATGTTTAATTCTAGAAATAAATCCACCTTCTCGAAGTTTTAAGTGACTGTCTTTCTTTAGAGAAACTGGATTTTATTTCCTGAACCCCAGGAAAAGAAATTTTGAATTTGAAAACATTAATGTCACCAGTTTGTGGATGTTGGAACTGTGTATGTCATTGGTCAAACACCAGTCATTTGCAAATGGCTCCCCTTAATAGGAGAATCTACCCAGGAGATAGTGTATCTTATTGGCAGAACTTGCTGCTTTAAAGTGTTGGTTATAGTCTCTGCTACTTGGAGGATTACTTAAGCCTAAGAGTTCTAGGCTGCCATGCACTATAGTTGTGCCTGTGAATGACCACTGTACTCCAGGCTGGGCAACATAGTGAGATCCCATCTCAAAGAAAAAGCTGTATTTGTTGATTGTAGAAAATTTGAAAATGTGGAAAACTATACAGAAGGTAGTAGGCTGGGCGCAGTGGCTCATGCCTGTAATTCCAGCACTTCGGGAGACTGAGGCAGGTTGATCACCTGAAGTCAGGAGTTCAAGACCAGCCTGAACAACATGGTGAAACCCTGTCTCTAAAAACAGAAGGTAGTAAAAATAGATTGTAATTCTTAACATGTTAATACATTTTTTCTAGCTTTTTTTATAAGCATGTACTTTATTTCATAGCTTACACAGAAGATAGATGCAGTTTTGCTTCCTGCTTTATTTATTTATTTATTTATTTGAGATGAAGTTTTGCTCTTGTTGCCCAGGCTGGAGTGCAGTGGCATGATCTCATCTCACTGCAACCTCTGCCTCCAGGCTTCAAGCAGTTCTCTTGCCTCAGCCTCTTGAGTAGCTGGGATTACAGCACCTGCCACCTTGCTTGGCTAGTTTTTTGTATTTTTTTTTTTTTTTAGTAGAGACAGGTTTTCATCATGTTGGCCAGGCTGGTCTCAAACTCCTGACCTCAGGTGATCCACCCACCTTGGCTTCCCAAAGTGCTGGGATTACAGGCATGAGCTACTGCGCCTGGCCAGGGATATTTTTAATGCTTTTTGTTATATACTGCCAAATTCTCAGTTGTATTTCTTAGTAATATTTAATTAGTATGGCATATGATTCCATTTCTAAATTCTCTGAAAATTATAAAACTAGTACTGGAATATTTGCCAGTTTTTTTTTCTGAACATACAACAGTTAGGAAATACGTTTTTTGGGTTTTTTTAGATTTTTTTTTTTTAAGAGATGGGGTCTCGCTTTGTTGCCCAGGCCGTAGTGCAGTGGCTATTCATAGGCGCGATCCTACTACTGATCAGCATGGGAGTTTTGACCAGCTCCGTTTCTGACCTGGGCTGGTTCACCCCTCCTTAGGCAACCTGGTGGTCCCCGCTCCCAGGAGGTCACCATATTGATGCCGAACTTAGTGCGGACACCTGATCGGCATAGTGCACTACAGCCCAGAACTCCTGCACTCAAGCGATCCTCCCACCTTAGCCTCCTGAGTAGCTGAGACTACAGGCACACGCCACTGTGGCTGGCAGGAAATATGTTAAATAACATTTTTTTTGAAAAGTAAATAGAATTTTACCTAAGACATCGAGTATAGTGAAAGACTGAAAAAAATCAGAATTTTCTTGTTGAACTCAGGCTCAAAATCTTTTGAAATGAAAAGAGTAGATGCTTTGAATAGTGTAAAATAACAATTCAGCCACACTAGTAGTACTATTCTGTTTATCTGTTTTTCAGAGATGTCTCTGAGTTGACAGGATTTCCTGAAATGTTGGGGGGACGTGTGAAAACTTTGCATCCTGCAGTCCATGCTGGTAAGTGGTTGGTATCTTCAATGTAAAACAGTGATTTTCAGAAATATTTTAGTTGATAACATCCTAAAATAAAGGAAGAAAAAGGTTCGAGAAATTTACATATAAAGTTAATATTATGAAGTTGCTGCCACATTTCATAAAACGTTAGAACCTGCTTAAAATCTGGCTTGTCTTATTACTTGATGAATTTAGATTGTTTTCTTCCACCTGGTATTAGTCCTGACCTGATACCTAGAGTCTGGTATTTACTACATGTTGCTGAAGATATTTAGATTTCGTAGTAGGAAAAGACTTTTAAAATAATTCAAACTTAGAATAAAGCATCACAATGTAAGTGACTTGCAAAAGAATTTTTCTGCAAAGTGCTTTCTTTACATTTGTTTATGCACTTGAGAATGAATGGTATATAAACCAAAATGGCAAGAAACCGATATACTTCTAGTTTGTCAGTTGTGGTACAATTTGAATAAAGCTGAATGGCTACAGATCATCAGACTTGTGGGAGCCATTGACTTATGGGAACACGTAGACTGTTCTGGAACTAGCAGCAGTTCTGAAAAATTCCTTTTTCATTTTTTACATTTTTTTGCTCAAGGAAAGGGGATCAAGAACTAAAGGAAAAGATTTTTAAATGTGTCTTTTTTTTTTTTTTTTCCTGAGACAGGTTTACACTCTTGCCCAGGCTGGAGTGCAGTGGTATGGTCACGGCTCACTACAGCCTCTGCCTGCCTCCCAGGCTCAAGCAGTTCTCTCACCTCAGCCTCCCAAGTAGCTGAGACTGCAGGCATGTGCCACCATGCCCAGCTAATTTTTGTTTTTTTAGAGACAGGGTCTCACCTTGTTGCCCAGGCTGGTCTCGAACTCCTGGGCTCAAGTGATCCTCCTGCCTTAGCCTCCCATAGTGCTGGTATTACAGGCATGTGAGCCGCTGTGACCAGCCACATTTATCTGTTAATCCTAATTTTTTGTTTGATAATACTTCAGCTATATGTTTGGTATTCTTTTTTTTTTTTTTTTTTTTTTTGAGACAGAGTCTTGTTTTGTCGCCAGGCGCCAGGCTGGAGTGCAGTGGCGCAATCTCAGCTCACTGCAGTTTCCGCCTCCTGGGTTCAAGCAGTTCTCCTGCCTCAGCCTCCTGAATAGCTGGGACTACAGGCGCGTGCCACCACGCCCAGCTAATTTTTGTATTTTTTAGTAGATATGGGGTTTCACCATGTTGGCCAGGATGGTCTCGATCTCTTGATCTTGTGATCCGCCCACCTCGGCCTCCCAAAGTGCTTAGATTACAGGCGTGAGCCACCACGCCCAGCCTGGTATTCTTTAATTAAGAATATTACACTGGGCATGGTGGCTCTAATCAGTAGTCTCAGCACTTTGAGAGCTGAGGCAGGAGAATTGCTTGAGCCCATGAGTTTAAGATCACCATGGGCAACATGGCAACTGCCCCTTCTCTTTAAAAAATAAAATGATCAGCTGTTGGGGGTGCATGCCTGTAGTCCCAGCTACTTGGGAGGTTGAGGTGGGAGGATCGCTTGAGCATGGGAGGTCAGGGCTGTAGTGAGTTGAGATTATGCCACTGCACTCTAGCCTGGACGATAGAGCAACACTGTCTCAAAAACAAATTTTTTTTTTAAATCAAGAGGATTTAGTTTGATGGAAGGCACTGTTGAAAGAAATTTTTTAATCTGACCTGTTTTTTGAACCTAATACTTTAACTTTGTTAAATTAGGAATCCTGGCTCGCAGTATCCCAGAAGATAATGCTGACATGGCCAGACTCGATTTCAATCTTATAAGGTAAAAACCTGAGGCTGAATTTTTAACATATTTTGGACCAATGACAAAGACTATGACAAACCTGGTATCCCTGTTTTTTCTTACTCACTATAAACCTTTATTGCGTACCTTCTGTGTGACTTTGTATGTGTGTAAGCATTGCCAGATTTATATTACCAAAATACATACTTAGTTTTTTAGGAAGTTACTATCTAAATTTTAGTATGTATAGGTTGAGTATCCCTTATCTGAAATGCTTGGGACCCAGAAGTGTCTTGGATTTCAGATTTTGTAATATTTGCAGATAATATCAATTGAGCATCCCTCAGAAATCCAAAATTCTCCAGTGAGCATTTCCTTCGAGTGTCATGTTGACACTCAAAAAGTTTTAGATTTTGGAGCATTTCAGATTTCATGTTTATTTGGAGCATTTCAGATTTCAGGGATTATCAGCCTGCACAACCAACTGAAGTTATTTGCATAAAGATACTGGCTATTTCTTTTAAATATACGTAACAGCTCTATTGAGATCTAATCCACATACTATACAATTCACCAGTTTAAAATGTGTAAATCTGTGGTTCACAGAAGTTTGCAACCATTAATGTGCTAGTCTATTCTGCATTGCTATAAAGGAATACTTGAAGCTGGGTAATTTATGAAAATAGGTTTATTTTGGCTCATGGTTCTTCAGACTGTACAAAAAGCATGGTGCCAGCATCATCCTCTGGTGAGGGCCTCAGGAAGCTTACAGTCACAGTGGAAGGCAGAAGGGGAGCTGGTATATCACATGATGTGAGAGGAAGCAAGAGATACGGAGAGGAGGAGTAGCTCGGCTCTTTTATTTTATTTTTTTAATTTTATTTTGAGACAGTCTTACTCTGTTGCCTAGGTTGGAGTTCAGTGGCACAATCATGGCTCACTACAACCTCTGCCTCCTGCGTTCAAGCAATTCTCCTGCCTCAGCCTCCCTAGTAGATGAGACTACAGGCGTTCATCACCATGCCTGGCTAATTTTTACTATTTTTTGTAGAGATTGGATTTCATCATGTTGGTCAGGCTCGTCTTGGAACTCTGGACCTCAAATGATCCTCCCACCTCAGCCTCCCAAAATGGTAGAATTAGGTGTGAGCCACCATGCCCAGCCTGCCTGGCTCTTTTAAACAACCAGCTCTACATGAACACAAAGTGACTACTTATTATGGGGAGGGCACCAACCATTCATAAAGGATCTACCCCCAGGACCCAATCAACTCCCACCAGGCCCCACCTCCAGTGTTGGGGATCACATTTCAAAATGAGATTTGGAGAGGACACACATCCAAACCATATTAATTGCCACATCCACTATTCGAACATATTCATCACCCCCACCCCAAACCCTATACCCATATGCATTTATTCTCCATTTCCCCAACACACTGAGCCTCGGCAACCGTCGACTGTTCTGTCTCTGATTTGCCTGTACTGGACATTTTCATATAAATGGAATCCAACAGCATATGGTTGTTTTGTTCCTGGCTTCTTTCATTTAGTGTGTTTTCAAGGCTTCTCCATGTTAGAGCATAGTATCAGTACTTCATTTCCTTTTTAGTGCTGAAAAATAATCCACTATGTGGTCATACCCTGTTTTATTTATTAGCTCATTTGTTGATGGACATTTGGGTTGTTTCTGCTTTTTGAATATTGTGAATAATGCAGCTATAAATATTTGTGTACAAGTGTTTGTGTGGACATATATATTCATTTCATTGGGGTGTATACCTAGGAGTGGAATTCCTTGGACATATGGTAACTATGTTGAACTTTTGAGGAACTGTGACCCTATATTTCAGGGTGCTGCAGCATTTTACATTGCCAGCAGCAGTGTGCTGGTTGGAGTTCCAGTTTCTCCACATTCTCATCAACATTGCTATCTGTCTTTTTGATTGTAGTCATTCTAAGGGGTTGTGAAGTGGCATCTCATTGTGGTTATAATTTGCTTTCCAAATAATGTGAAACACCTTTGCATGTGCTTCCTAGCCAGTTGTGTACATTCTTTGGAGAAATGTCTGTTCAGATCCTTTGCCCATTTTTAGTTGAGTTACTTATCTGTTTATTATTGAGTTGTAAGTTTTCTCTCATTCTATGGATTGTATTAGCCTTTCTTGATGGTGTCCTTTGAGTGTCACAAATTTTTTTTTTTTTTTTTTTTTGGAGACAGAGTCTCACTCTGTCTCCCAGGCTGGAGTACAGTGGTGTGATCTCGGCTCACTACAACCTCCCCCTCCTGGATTCAAGCAATTCTCCTGCCTCAGCCTCCCTAACAGCTGGGATTACAGGTGCCTGCCACCATACTTGGCTGATATTTTTGTATTTTTAGTGGAGATAGGGTTTCACCATGTTGACCAGGCTGGTCTGGAACTCCTGACCTCAGGGGATCCGCCTGCCTTGGCCTCACAAAGTGGAATTACAGGCATGAGCCACTGCGCCTGGCCCAATTTCATTTTTCTTATTCAATGTTGTTTTGACTCTTCAGGGTCTGTTGCATTTCCACGTGGTTTTTAGAATCAGCTTGTCCATTTCTGCAAAACAACACAGTTGGAATTTTTTAGGGATTGTGTTGAATCTGTAGATCAATTTGGGAAATGTTGCTATCCTAAGAATATTAAATCTTCTAGTCCGTGAACGTGGGGTGTCTTTCTATTCATTTAGAGTCTCTTTAATTTCTTTTAACATTGTCTTGTGAAGTAGAATTGTTTCTGAAATTTTTTTCTCATTCATTGCTAATGTATTTTTTAATACAATTGATTTTTGTGTATCGATCTTATATTCTGCAGCTTTGCTAAACTCATTTATTCATGCTAAGAAGTTATTTTTTTGTGAGTTCCTGAGGATTTTCTATATACTAGATGATATCATCTGCAAATAGAGATAACTGTACTGCTTTCTTTCCAGTCCTGATGGCTTATATTTTTTTTGTTAATTGCCCTGGCTAGAACTTCAAGTACAGTGTTCAGTAGAAGTGGTAAGAATGGACATTCTTGTTTCTTTTTTGAAATGGAATTTCACTCTTGTCACCCAGGCTGGAGTGCAATTGTGTGATCTCAGCTCACCTCAACCTCCGCCTCCTGGTTTCAAGCAATTCTCCTGCTTCAGTCTCCCAAGTAGCTGGGATTACAGGCGCGTGCCACCTTCCCCTATATAAAAATAGCCTGCTCTTTTTAGCAGGGGTCGGGTTTCACCATGTGAAAGACCAGACTGGTCGCAAACTCCTGACCTCAGGTGATGCCTGCCTCGGCCTCCCAAAGTGCTGGGAAGTGTGTGCCACCACACCCGGTTTCTTGTCTTGTTTCTGAGTTTAGGGGAAAAGTATTTAGTCTTTCACCATCAAGTATAATGTTAGCTGTGAGTTTTTCTTACACTTTGTCATGTTCAGTAAGTTCCCTTCTATTTTTAATTTGAATGTTTTTATATGAATACCTGTTGAATTTTGTGCATGCTTTTTGTACATCTATTGAGATGATCAGGTGGTCTTTGCATTTTTCTAGATTCAATTTGTTAGTGTTTTGTTGAGGGTTTTTGTGTCAAGATACCTAAGAGATGCTGGTCTCTAGTTTTCTTGTGACATTTGTCTAGTTTTAGTAGAAGGGCATAGACCTAATAAAGATGGACTTCAAAGTGTTTCCCTTCCTCTTCTGTTTTTCTGTTTTTTTTTTTTTTTTTTTTTTAATTAGTTTTCAGCAATTAGGCTTGTTTCACTAGGGAGCCTGTCCCAGAGCTCCTTACACTACAGTCCTAGGGATGGAACTGTACTTCACTGATGGTTAATTTTAGATTACTTCTGTATTTATTTAATCTATTTATTTTTTGAGACGGAGGCTCACTCTGTCGCCCAGGCTGGAATGTAGTGGCGTGATCTGGGCTCACTGCAACCTCCACTTCCTGGGTTTGAGCAATTCTCCTGCCTCAGCTTCCTGAGTAGCTAGGATTACAGGTGCACATCACCACACCTGGCTAATTTTTGTATTTTTAGTAGAGATGGGGTTTCACCATGTTGGTCAGACTGGTCTCGAACTACTGACCTCATGATCCACCTGCCTTGGCCTCCCAAAGTACTGGGATTACAGGCGTGAGCCACCGTACCCAGCCTACCTCTGTATTTTAAATTATTCTTTTGGCGTTCCTGTTACCATCATTTTTATGACCTCTCTGAAGGCAAAACAAATGTCTCACCCTTAGAATGCACCAATATTTTTCATCATTGTACCAATGCATTGGAAAAGGAATCTAAATTCTAATGTCCTGGATAATGGTGATCACATTCCAAAATGAGGATGTTATCTGTAATCTTGTACTTTATACTTCTGTTAAAATGTTTTGTAAATTTTTGATGGCTTGATGGTGCTGGGTAGCTAAGGTTATGCAGGCAGTAGCGTAGCCGTATGGCGTGGAGAGGGGGAGTACTGGGTATCCAGATCCAGAGAGCACCTGCTGACTAAATTACCTCTGCTCTACCCCAGCAGGACACCCTGACTTTTTAACACACTCTTTAGAATTCTAAAAGGTCAGGCTCACAGTTTGTATTTTAGTTCTGTATGGCTTTTGGTCACCTTAAAAATACTGACTTGTTTTTTCCCCTGGATAGCTGTAAATCATATGAGGGGTGTTTTTAATGACAGCCAAATTCATCTTTGTTTTAGAATTGTTGCCTGCAATCTCTATCCCTTTGTGAAGACAGTGGCTTCTCCAGGTGTAACTGTTGAGGAGGCTGTGGAGCAAATTGACATTGGTAAGTCAGAAAAACCATTTTAGAAGACTGAGAGAGGAGATGATTATTTGAATTTTAATGAGATTTCACTTTGACTTTCATTATTGAGCAAATAGAAGGATACTTCTACTGGATTTTGTTTGGGTATTACTATAATTCATTTATATTTTCTAAGCTATTTTTTGTGTACAGAGATTCATCCGGGTTGTTTTCCTGATTTTTTTTTTTGAGACAAGTCTTGCTCTTTCGCCCAGGCTAGAGTGCAGTGGCACAATTCCGGCTCACTGCAACCTCCACTTCCTGGGCTCAAGCAATTCTCCTGCCTCAGTCTCCTGAGTAGCTGGGATTACAGGCGCACATCCTCATGACTGGCTACTTTTTTTTTGTATTTTTAGTAGAGACGGGGTTTCGTCATGTTGGCCAGGCTGGACTCGAACTCCTGACCTCAGGTGATCCACCTGCCTCGGCCTCCCAAAGTTCTGGGATTACAGGTGTGAGTCACCACGCCCAGCTTATTTTTCTGATTTTTAAGTCAAGAATTCAAATGAAAGTATGTCCATAATGACTTTATTTGAAAGAAGTGCATAAGCTGATAGGAACTTAAAAAATCAATACATGTTTTGTTCTTCAAAGGTGGAGTAACCTTACTGAGAGCTGCAGCCAAAAACCACGCTCGAGTGACAGTGGTGTGTGAACCTGAGGACTATGTGGCAGTGTCCACAGAGATGCAGAGCTCCGAGAGCAAGGACACCTCCTTGGAGACTAGACGCCAGTTAGCCTTGAAGGTGGGATGCACGTTCATGATATTCTAAGTTACATCCATGGAGTGCAGTGTTTGCCAAACCAAGCAGTATTAGTTATCGATAGATTGCATCACATATCAAAGCTCTGCTCGGAGCTGCTATCCTTTTGTTAAAAATAGAGAGACCAGCCATAACAGGTATTCTGTCAAAGCCATTGAAAGAGGGCTGAGTGCGGTGGCTTATGTCTGTAATCCCAGCACTTTGGGAGGCTGAGGCGGGCGGATCACCTGAGGTCAGGAGTTTGAGACCAGCTTGGCCAACATGGTGAAACCCTGTCTCTAATATAAAAATTAGCCAGGTGTGGTGGTGTGTGCCTGCAGTCCCAGCTACTTGGGAGACTGAGGCAGGAGAATCACTTGAACCCAGAAGGCGGAGGTTGCAGTGAGCTGAGATTGAGCCACTGCACTGCAGCCTGGCCACAGAGTGAGACTCCGTCTCAAAAAAAAAAAAAAGATTGAAAGAATTGGAAAGGGGTAATTTGTTGGGCTGTTCAGTGCTTTGGTGTCGTTCATGTGTATGTGTTGTGCAGCCACCAAATAGCACTGAATGGTGAGGACATCTTGTTTGCAGTGGAGCTGGAAAACGATCTTGTCCCGCTTTGGAAAGTGCTGCTAGTGTCTCACAAAACTTCCGCTCTTTGTAGGCATTCACTCATACGGCACAATACGATGAAGCAATTTCAGATTATTTCAGGAAACAGTACAGCAAAGGCATATCTCAGATGCCCTTGCGGTATGGAATGAACCCTCATCAGACCCCTGCCCAGTTGTACACACTGAAGCCCAAGCTTCCCATCACAGGTAAAGCCTGAGCGTTCCGTGGCACGGTTTGCTGCATCTGGAGATGTGTGTTTCTCTGTGTTGCATCTGATGTGGTTCACATTTAGAAGATGACACATTCCACAGTGCCTCTTGTAGCCATCTAATAACCATCTGGTTTGAGATGCCATTTGGACCTAAGAATACAGATGTCGAGGTAGTCTGGAGTTCAGAAAAGATGTCACGGGGGAGATGGAGCTTGGAGTGTCTCTGTCATGTAGATGTTTTTGAAGACATGAGACAGGATGAGATGGCCTGGATTTTAGAGAGCAGAGGATCAAGAATGAGCTTTGCGGTACTTCTAGGCTTGATGGGTATACAGTGGACGAACCAGCAGAAGAAAACTTGTCCTTTTTGAATGCATTTGAGAACAGAAAAGGGACTGTTTGTTTTGCAAATGTAAGAAGAGGCAATTTCCTTGTAATGTTGGATCTAGTAGCCCAATTGAAGTGGGCCAAAGGAGAAATGTGATGTTAAGAACTAACAATGATGAAGATATTTCTTGGTGGCACGTGCCTGTTGGATACCAGCCCCAGCCCCGTACGTGGGTACCCGTCCTCCTGGCAGTGACAAGGAGTTGAGGAAAGGAAATAATGACAGACACAAGAGTAGAATTTATAGCATGGGTCCAGGGGACCAATGCAAGTATGGGAACCGCATTGGCACCGAGCTCTGGGCTCCAAACACTTTTATTATGTGCATAATGTCATTGATCTTATGGGCGTGGAAGGGGAGTATAAAGGGGTAGGTAAGATGGGGGGAGCACTTGAGATCCTTCTAAGACATGCTAAACTAGTGCTCTGAGTTTATCACTGATTGTTATCAGGGTGCAGCACCACACCCAATGCATCAAGGGGCTTTTATCTCTCCATATTCTGAGAACCTAGGCAGAGCCTGAGGTGTTCCGTGATCTCTGCCCTGCAAGGCTTTTCTCTTCCTTGCCAGCTCCCATCTGCAAAGACCCTCCCGGATCTTGTGAGCAGAATCGCCTCCCTTCTCAGAGATCCCTACACAAACCCCTCTTTATGAGACCCTCATGCATTCTCCATGCTGAGAAGGCATTCGTGGGACCAGAGCAGTATTACCTGCTCTGCAGGCACCCTGCAGTGTTCCCCGTGTTACTGTGCTCTCAATGGTCTTTACCTTAGGCCTCCTGTTGCCACTTGATTTCTGATCAACTGCATCAATAATATAGATTGGTTCAGTGTATAAACTTCAGTGTACTCTGAGCCAAGCAAGCTTATAATTATTTAGCTGGAATTAACATAGGTCTCCCCAAGCCATCTTGACCTACACGAGCCTGCAGTCCCAGCTACTCAGGAGGCTAGGCAAGAGAATCGCTTGAACCCAGAGAGGGAGGTTGCAGTGAGCCTAGATGGCGCCGCTGTATTTTAGCCTGGGCAACAGAGAGCTAGACTCTGTCTCAAAAAACAGAAAAAGAAAAAAAAGAGAGAGAGATGTCTGTGAACAGAGAAATTAGGACTTCCCATGGGTTTGTAGAGTTAACAGAGGGTTTTTAAATTTGTACCTGTTTTGTTCCAAAGATAGGCTGTGAGAGCCTGTCCTGTTCTGGTACAAGGGAGAGTAGGGGCAGGGACAGAGGGGAGAGCCCCAGGCCTAAAGGCCTTGGAAGCACTGCTGGGTCAGCTGGCCCTGGATGAGAGCAAGAGCAGCCTCCTTCTTGCCTGGAGCACATGGGTCAGCATTTGGTGGGGGATGCAGAGTGGGCTTCCTTTCCCTGTCACCGGCTGAGAGCGCGATGGGGAGAGGAGCAGCGTGTGAGGTGGGAGAAGAATCTGAAATAGTCTTCATGTTTAGTAGATTCCCACATTCTATTGTTCCACCTCAGATAGTTTTTTTTTTTTTTTTTAAGACGATGGAGTCTCACTCTATTGCCCAGGCTGGAGTGCAGTGGTGCGATCTTGGGTTGAAGCGGTTCTTCTGCCTCAACCTCCCAAGTAGCTGGGATTACAGGTGCGCACCACCGTGCCTGGCTAGAGACGGGATTTCACTGTGTTGGCCAGGCTGGTCTCAACTCCTGACATCAAGTTATCTGCCCACCTTGGCCTCCCAAAGTGCTGGGATTACAGGCATGAGCCACCACACCTGGCCTCAGATACATTTTAACACTAACACTTCCCAGGTCCCCACAGATATCCTGTAAATTTCCCTTGACTGAAATAATCTTAATTAATTTGTTTTCTCTCTTGGCCTTTCTGTGCTTCACAGCACAGTAATCTTTTAAAAATGGAATCAGATGATGTCAGACCCTACTTAAAATCATTCCTTGGCTTTTTTTTTTTTGAGAGGGAGTCTTGCTCTGTCATGTATGCTGGAGCGCAGTGGCTCCATCTCGGCTCACTATAACCTCTGCCTCTCAGGTTCAAGCGATTCTCCTGCCTCAGCCTCCTGAGTAGCTGGGACTACAAGCGCACACCACCACGCCCTGCTAATTTTTGTATTTTTAGTAGAGATGGGGTTTCACTGTGTTGCCCAGGCTGGTCTCGAACTCCTGAGCTCAGGCAATCCGCTCACCTCAGCCTCCCAAAGTGCTAACATTATAGGTGTGAACCACCTCACCTGGCCTCCTTGGCTTCTCTTAAGCACCTTGCCCTGCCCACAAACCCTGTGCCGCCTGCCTCCCTCCCATCTGCCCCATCTGCAGTGTCCCTGCTCCGAGCCCCCCACTCCTGCACCTCCAGTGGGTCCAGCTCCTTCCACTCCAGCGGCTCTGGCTCCTTGTCCCCTTCACCCAGAATTCTCCCCTCTGCCTTTCACGATCCTGGCTTCTTGTCATTCAGGCCTCACCTTCTTAGAGAAGCCTTCCTTGGCCACCTAGAACAAAGTAGCTGCCCATTATGCTCTCACCCTATCACCCTGTTTTGCTGCACATGTTTCTGTTCAGTCTGCTAAAGTTGTCTTGCCCCATTAGGATGTCAGCTTCTTTTTTTTTTTTTTTAAAGACAGAGTTTCACTCTTGTTGCCCAGGCTGCAGTGCAATAGTGCGATCTCAGCTCACTGCAACCTCTGCCTCCCAGGTTCAAGTGATTCTTCTGCCTCAGCCTCCCCCACAGGTAGCTGGGAATACAGGTGCCTGCCATCACACCTGGCTAATTTTGTACTTTTAGTAGAGATGGGGCTTCATTATGTTGGCCAAGCTGGTCTCGAACTCCTGACCTCAGGTGATCCACTGCCTCAGCCTCTCAAAGTGTTAGGATTACAGGCGTGAGCCACCGCAGCCGGCCAGGATGTTAGCTTCTGAGAGCAGAAGTTGCATCTGTTTTTGTTCGTTGCTGAATCCCCACTGCTTAGAAGCCTGCTTGACACATCCCCTAAATGTTTACTGAACAAATAATTAGAAACCTGACATTTTACACAAATTTTTACTTCTAGGACTTCTTGAAACAGATTGGTCTGCTGTTGTAGCTGAGATAGTTCCTGCTTATAGTTTATATTCTTCATGAAGATTCTGAGGCAAAAAAAATAACCCACATGTACTTTCAGTTCCCATACTTTCCATTTTCCAAAGCATTTTCATTGGTCTATATAAAAGTCTTCATTGTTCCTTGGTTAGACTGTGTGTGTGTTTCTTTCTTTTGAAGTTTAAAGTGTTGTTTGTGGTAAACATAGCAGAGGCAGCCCCAGACACATAAATAGGAGTTTCTTGTGCGAGATTCCCACAATTTCTCCCCAACGTGGACTTTTTTCCACAACAGAAGAGGCACTTTGCCTTTTCATGTGGTTTGAGTATTTGGCAGTGATGTTATTACAAAGTGTACAGTTGTGTTTGTATCTAAAACAAAATTGAAGGAAGAACAAAGATGGGGCTGTGTGAGTGTGTGTATGTGTCTGAGATTTTAATGACTGGTTTGCTTATGATTGGAAACAAGATTCCTATTTATTTCAGCTATTTACTAATTAAGCAACTTTCAACATTTATGTGACACTTTCTATTTCGCTTATTAATGTCTTTGAAAATCTGATTTTTGAAGGGGAACCAGATACTGGTTTTTCTTTTTTTGGGTTGGAGTCTCACTCTGTCGCCCAGGCTGGAGTGCAGTGGCATGATCTCTGCTTACTGCAACCTCTGCCTCCCAGGTTCTAGCAATTCTCCTGCCTCAGCCTCCCACGTAGCTATGACTGCAGACACACACTGCTGTGCCTGGCTAATTTTTTGTATTTTAGTAGAGACGGCGTTTCACCGTGTTGCCAAGACTGGTCTTGAACTTCTGAGCTCAGGCAGTCCACCCACCTTGGCCTCCCAAAGTGCTAGGATTACAGGCATGAGCCACCGCACCTGGCCACTCTTTTTTTTTTTTTTTTGAGGCAGAGTCTTGCTCTGTTGCTCAGGCTGGAGTGCAGTGGTACGATCTTGGCTCACCACAACCTCTGCCTCCTGGGTTCAAGCTATTCTCCTGCCTGTAGTTGGGATTACATGCATGTATCACTACACCCAGCTAATTTTTATATTTTTAGTAGAGACGGGGTTTCACCGTGTCCGCCAGGCTGGTCTTGAACTCCTGACCTCAGGTGATCCACCTGCCTTGGCCTCCCAAAATGTTGGGATTCCAGGCATGAGCCACTGTGCCTGGCCACACACTAGAAAGCAAAAGTTTTCTCCCACTTACCGACCTTAGCCTAAACCATCTATGCTTGCTGTGAAACTCTCAACCCAGAGCGTTTCCAATTGCTGTTTTTTTTTTTTTTTTTTTTTTTTTTGTGGGGGTGGGACCAGCCCAGCCTGATCACCCAGCTCCCTGCCTCAGAGCCTTTCTTTTTTTTTTTTTTTTAGTTGAAAGATCGACTCGCTCCCAGGTGTTATAGTCGCCTGTTGAAAAGGCGCCGGGATCTGTGTGATTTCCCGTGCAGCGACCCACTGCGCCAGCTGCAACAGTGGCGCTGAGATTCGTGGCGCTTTTTTGCCCGGGAGTCTCGTGGCCTGGCTCCCTGATTCAGTCCCCTTTTTAATCAGATGAATGGGCGACTGTGTTTTCCCAGAGCTCCACTCACCAGCTAAAAGGGCACCCAGAACAGTGTATTTTGTAAAAAGAACCGCCGCGCTGGGACGCCAGCAAAACAGCCGTGCTGACCACCCGTGGGGCTCCTCCGCCTGGGAATTTCCTGGTCTTTGGGCAATAAAAATCCGTCTGGAAATGCGGCATCCACTCACCCTTTGCGTTCACTGGGAGCTGCAATCCTGAGCTGTTCCTTAATTGGCCATCTTGCAGTCAGCTACCACCTAAACCATCTATGAAGAGTGGGAGGGAGATGTTGAAGTTGTACATACAGTGTAGTTGTTGTTGTTGTTGTTTTTTAAGACAGGATTTCACCATGTTGGCCAGGATGCTCTGGACCTTCTGACCTCATGATCTGCCCGCCTTGGCCTCCCAAAGTGCTGGGATTACAGGTGTGAACCACCGCGCCTGGCCCAGTGTTTTGTTTTATTTTGTGTGTTGTATGCCTTAGAGGATATTTTACTTTTGTCATTTGCTATTTATTGCCTAGTTTGTTTCTTCTTTGTCTCCCATAAGTTTCATGAGGACAGTGATTTTATTTGACTTGATTTTTGGCTGGGGGAATTATTTTTTTCAAGTTCTTTTAAAATGGGCTTTATGTTTTTAGAGTAGTTACAGGTTTACAGAAAAAATAGACAATGATTTTAGGGAATTCCCATATACCTCCTCTTCCCCACAGTTCCTCCTATTACCATCATGCATTAGTGTGGTATATTTGTTACAATTGATGAACTGATTTTGGTTCATCGTTATTAACTGAGATTCATAGTTTAACATTCATTCTTTGTGTCGTACATTCTATGTATTGGGAAAAATGCATACTATCATGTATCCCCTGTTACAGTATCACACAGAATAGTTCCAATGCCCTAAAACTCCTGTGTGCTCCTCCTCCTCATCTCTCCTTTCGCTTCTCCCCAGGCCTTGGCAGCCACCGTCATCTTTTTCTCTTTTCTTTTGACTCTGTACCCATTTCCAGAATGTCACATAGTTAGGATCATACAATATGGAGCCCTTTTAGACACTCACATAACAACATGCCTTAAGTTTCTCCCATGTCTTTTTGTGGCTTGGTAGCTTTTTCTTTTTTTTTCTTTTTTTTAGATGGAATTTCGCTCTTGTTGCCTAGACTGGAGTGCAATGGCATGGTCTTGGCTCACTGCACCCTTGCCTCCCAGCTTCAAGCGATTCTCCTGTCTCAGCCTCCCAAGTAGCTGAGATTATAGGCACCCACTATGCCTGGCTAATTTTTGTATTTTTAGTAAAGACAGAGTTTCACCGTGTTGGTCAGGCTAATCTCGATCTCCTGACTGCAGGCAGTCTGCCTGCCTTAGCTTCCCAAAGTGCTGGGATTATAGACGTGAGCCACTGTACCTGTCCAGTAGCTTATTTCTTAGTGTTGAGTAATATTTCATTGTGTATGGATGTACCACAGTTTATCCATTAACGAGGGCCATCAAAATCTCAAGGACAGTTTGTGGTAGTTTATGAACAAAATTGCTATAATCATTTGTGTTCAAGTTTTCAACTCATTCTGATAAATACCTAATATTTTATTTTATACTATTTATTGCCTGTTTTTTAATTTGCTGCCCCAGTAAGCTCCATAAGGACAGTGACTTTTTTTTTAAGGGGGTACTAGGGACAGTGTTTTTTTACTGATGTATCCTGAGTACCTAGAACAGTGCTTAACAGCATAGTAGACATTCAGTAAATATTTGGCCACATCTATGAAAACTATCTTAACCGGCTGGGGCAGTGGCTCACGCCTGTAATCCTAGCATTTTGGGAGGCTGAGTAGGGTGGATCACCTGAGATCAGGAGTTCCAGACCAGCCTGGCCAACATGGCGAAACGCTGTCTCTACTTAAAATACAAAAATTAGCGAGGCATGGTGGCACGCGCCTGTAGTTCCAGCTACTCGGGAGGCTGAGGCAGGAGAATTGCTTAAACCCAGGAAGTGGAAGTTGTGGTGAGCAAGATCACACCACTGCACTCCAGCCTGGGAGACAGAGCAAGACTCCATCTCAAAAACCGCAAAAAACTATCTTAACCCCTGAAGGACATAAAATTATAAATTTTTGTATTTAGTTAGTGCTGGCCCACCATTTCTTTCTATGTGCTGAACTTCTTATGTTTATTCACAAGAGTTATTATCTCCTAAAAAAATTCCGCCAATGTTAAGAAATTAGGTAATGGAAAACTGAAGTTGCAGTCTTTTAACTACAACTCCGCTTTAGGCAGAGTCTGCTGAGTTTACCCTAAAAGAAGAAAAAAACCCCACATTATTTCCTCTCCTCTTCTCCCACCCACAGCTGTTGCTTTAGCTTGTAATATAATTTCTTAAATCGATAAGGTTTATAACTTAAATTTTGTACTGTCTCTGTAATTCCCTTAATTGTTTAATCTTAGTTCTGTATTTGCATGCATCACTGACTAATAACAAATCTTATCATAGTGTCTCTCATCCCTAAATCTATTGTAGATTTATTTCTAGACTGGCTGGATCTGGTCCTCTAGTCGCGGCATGCGTGTGTGTGTGTGTGTGTGTGTGTGTGTGTGTGTGTGTGTGTGTGTGTGTGTGTGTGTTCGTGTGCACATACTTTTTTTTAAAGATGGGCGCAGGCTCAGTTGCTTTGTTCTTTATCATCAAGATTTTATGTTTGTGTGTATCTGTTTGCATCTTAATTATACTTAAAATATTTGTGTAGTCATGTTATTTTGTGAGACGTGTGCATACATCTGACCTTACTGATCCTGCTTAGTAATGTAATTGCGTATTTTTACATTCAGTTCTAAATGGAGCCCCTGGATTTATAAACCTGTGCGATGCCTTGAACGCCTGGCAGCTGGTGAAGGAACTCAAAGAGGCATTAGGTATTCCAGCTGCTGCCTCTTTCAAACATGTCAGCCCAGCAGGTAAAGCTCTGCGCTCTGGAACGCCGTGGAATTGTTTGAAAGGCAGTTCTTCTTAAAGTGTTTTGAATATTAACAAATTCTAAAGTGAATATAGACATTCTATGAAGTCTGAAAGTCATTTCTTGATAACAGTATCAATGTAATAATATAAAATCTGATCTCTCTCTCTCTCTCTCACACACACACATACATACATAGAATTGTGTAATATTGTTAGCTAGGAAAATGAGGCAGGAATTTCTTTGTGGGACGGAAACATAAAAGTTTAGAAAATAAAAGTAAAATGTCCTAATGCAATAGACTAAAGTAAGTCTTTCCCATGTTTGAAAATATAACTGAGTAAACATAAAGAAGAATTTGTTTTTTTGACTCTTTATCTGAAACTTCTTTTTTTTTTTTAAAAAAAAGACAGGGTTTCACCATATTGGCCAGGCTGGTCTCGAACTCCTGACCTCTGGTGATCCACCCACCTCAGCCTCCCAAAGTGCTGGGATTACAGACGTGAGCCACTGCACCCAGCTTATCTGAAACTTCTTATAGTCATTGTATGAGACACTTTTTTTGCCTCTGTGTTTAAATCATTAATTCAGCAATCAAGTTGTTGTACACCACATCTGCTGACAGCCCAGCACATGATTTGTTCTCAGATGTTTATTGGATGTTAAAGTGATGTGAGTGGGGAAGAAATAAATGATGTGTGATATCAAAGTGATACCAAGCAGAACAGGAGAAAGAGTGAGTCCGTAATGAAGTAAACCAGTTTCACCTACACGCTGGGTGCTGTCAAGCTTCAGTGACTCTGGTTTCAGAGCCCAGAGGGGAGACTTCCCTCATGCTGCTCCCGTGACTATATTTTTAATGTTCAATTATCTGGCTAAATAGATTTCTGTTTAGTTTAACATAGGCGCTAGAAAATATGCTGTATAGACTGGATGATAAGAAAAATGTCTTGATTTAGGAGCTGACAAGTAGTAACTTCAGCTTTTTTGGTGTATTATTTTACTGTTTTCTAACCAGGCGCCGCTGTTGGAATTCCACTCAGTGAAGATGAAGCCAGAGTCTGCATGGTCTTTGATGTCTATAAAACCCTTACACCCATTTCAACAGCATACGCGAGAGCAAGAGGTCAGACTAACAGGGCTTTTTGATTTTGGGGGAGAAACAAAAAGCGATATTTTATCCTAATAAAATAAAAAAGGCTAGAATAAAGAAAAATTATATAGATATTCTATATAATATATAGATGAGATTAAGGACTTATATCCCTGTATAAATATATAGTTACTTTATATAATATAGTTTAAATAAAAGACCCTTTGTTTTATTATAGGATTTCCAATTTAATGTGTTTTATTAATATTTGAGAATGATTATATGTATTCCTCAAAATACATTTGTTTATAAAAGTTTATGTTAGGCTGGGCCTGGTGGCTCACGCCTGTAATCCCAGCACTTTGGGAGGCTGAGGTGGATGGGTCACAAGGTTAAGAGATCGAGACCATCTTGGCCAACATGGTGAAACCCTGTCTCTACTAAAAATAAAAAAATTAGCTGGACGTGGTGGTGCGCCTGTAGTCCCAGCTACTTGGGAGGCTGAGGCAGGAGAATTGCTTGAACTCAGGAGGTGGAGGTTGCAGTGAGCTGAGATTGTGCCACAGCGCTTCAGCCTGGGCAACAGAGTGAGACTCCATCTAAAAAAAAAAAGTATGTTAGTATTTTAATGTGACAAATGGAAACACAATTGGAATTTGATGAATGTAATTTTGCTAACATAGGTTGTTGAATGCATTTGTGATTGTTTAGTATGTGACCAAAATTGAAATTGTATAGCTATTTGTTTTTTTTTTTTTTTGAGACAGAGTCTTGCTCTGTTGCCCAGGCTGGAGTGCGGTGGCGCGATCTCGGCTCACTGCAAACTCCGCCTCCTGAATTCAAGCGATTCTCCTGCTTCAGCATTTCAAGTAGCTGGGATTACAGGCATGTGTCACCACACCCAGCTAATTTTTTTTTATTTTTAGTAGAGATGTGGTTTTGCCACGTGGCCAGACTGGTCTCGAGTTCCTGACCTCAAGGGATCCACCTGCCTCAGCCTCCCAAAGTGCTGGGATTACAGGCGTGATGTATGGCTATTCTACCTTTACTAAATTTGGTTAGAGTCATGTTTTATCAGAGACATTTACTTGTTGAATTTAATAACTTGTGAATATTACTGTAATATTTGTGGAAGTTCTTGAGAAACTAATATCATAGTTTATCATCTACAGCAGCAGTCAGCAAAATGTGGCCCTTCAGCTGAGTCAAGCCTACCACCTGTGTTTGTGAATATAGTATATGTATTATTTGATCCTTCACAGAAAAAGTTTTCTGAGTGTTTCTCTAGAGGGTAAAATTAACAAATACTTTCTTACTGTTTACTTCTGTTAAATGACTTATTGATCTGTTAAAATCTTATGTAAACAGTAAGGTTAGCTTTAGAGAAATGAATTTTATATGACAGTGGAGAATTTTATTACTTTTTCTATATCAGGATACTTTGTGATAAATACCTCATTTTATTTTTTATTTACAGGGGCTGATAGGATGTCATCATTTGGTGATTTTGTGGCATTGTCTGACGTTTGTGATGTACCAACTGCAAAAATTATTTCCAGAGAAGTTAGTGGACGTTCATGTGTCTTAATCAGTGTATAATTGAATAAAGCTTTATTTGTTCATAATGTTCATTGAAACCATAACCTATAATATTTATATTTATAATATCTGTAAATTAGCTAAGTTTATCATGTAATATTCATATTTTAAGTAGAACATGAAACTTAAATTGTTAATTTTGAAATATAGTGAATTAATATTTCAAACGGACATTTGGCTGTTATGGTAATGGTTTTTACTTACATATTTATTTTGAATTCTTGTCTTCATGCCAAAGTTATTGTTTCTGAAGAGCAGAAGTTGTCATCTTAGGTGGTGATAGGAGAATGAATCTTACTATGTAATGGGAAACAAATAGAAACTACATTAATAAACTTACCCTATCACTTGACTACCGAACAAGCATTCCAGACAGTTGGGGGTACCGTTGGTAGTGGGAAGACAGGAAGAAAAGAAAAAAAGGTGAAATAGCACAGAAAGGGAAAAAAAATAGGCAGAGGTGAAGGCTGAAGGGGCATATGGCTTGGCACTATTTTGTTGCTTTAGGATTCTTTCCACGGTCACTGCCATCCCTAGGTTACAGGTTACAGGAGGGCTGTGGCATTTGTATCTTTCATCATGTTAAATCTCTGATTTAATCTGATCTTGCTGTTAAGAAAAATGCCTTGCTGGAAGAGGTCATTTAACTCTGTACTAGCACAGCCAGGACTAGAATGTGCTCTTGCTCATTCAAAACTCTCTTTGAAGAAAATACATATTAAGAAATAGTTCTTTCTGAAGTACATGTGTTAGAGGAAATCACTCCTATTTTCTTAGTTTAAACTGAAACGAACAAAAACTTTGAAAGTACAGAAAGTTAGGATCTGCCATATCGAAAGCTGTATTCTAACGTAGAATTCTCTTTTATTTATGTATTAATTTTTGTTTAGAGATGGAGTTTCACCATGTTGGTCAGGAGGCTGGTCTAGAACTCCTGACCTCGTGATCCGCCCACCTCGGCCTCCCAAAGTGCTGGGATTACAGGCAGGAGCCACCGTGCCCGGCCAGAATTCTCTTTTTCAAGTATAGTGTTAGCATTGTCTGTTGGAGGCAGAAACCAGAATATGCTGCTACATTATTTAAGACCGATAATTACCTCTAGATTTCTTTTAGAGGTGTTCTCTGATTTTTAAAAATAGAAATTAAAATTGAATATGTTTTGCAGGTCTCTGATGGTATAATTGCCCCGGGATATGAAGAAGAAGCCTTGACAATACTTTCCAAAAAGAAAAATGGAAACTACTGTGTTCTTCAGGTGAGTGCAATCATGTTTGAAAGTTATTTGCTTTTTCATTTGGTGTCTCTTTCCCCCTTGTTCAATCTTTACACTGACACCCTTCTGGTTTGTTTGTTTGTTGTTGTTTTGTTTTGTTTTATTTTGTTTTTACGGAGTTTTGTTTTTGTCGCCCAGACTGGAGTGTGATGGGGCAATCTCGGCTTGCCATAACCTCCACCTCCCGGATTCAAGTGATTCTCCTGCCTCGGCCTCCTGAGTAGCTGGGATTACAGGCATGCGCCACCAGGCCCAGCTAATTTTTTGTACTTTTAGTAGAGACGGGGTTTCTCCATTGTTGGTCAGGCTGGTCTCAAACTCCCAACCTCAGGTGATCCACCCGCCTCAGCCTCCTAAAGTGTTGGCATAACAGGCATGAGCCACCACGCCCAGCCCTAGTTTATCCTAATTACAGTTTCTTTTTCCCTAATCCTGCATTTGAAAAATACCATTAACATGGGGGTTTGAGATGAGGGTAGCTTTCTTACCCTCAATTTTAACTTTTTTTTGGACATGATGGTGCATGCCTGTAGTTTCAGCTACTTCAGAGGCTGATGTCGGAGGATGGTTTGAGGCCAGGAGCTGGAGGCTGTATTGTGGTCAACGGTGCTTGTGAATAACCACTGCACTCCAGCCTTGACAGTGTAGCAAGACCATGTCTCTAAAATACTACCAATAGTAACAATATTTAATGAAAAGTCTCCCTATCCTTCTGCCACTGAAAAAATACCTAATATTTTGCCAGACGCGATAGCTCATGCCTGTAATCCCTGCACTTTGGGAGGCTGAGGTGGGTGGATCACCTGAGGTCGGAAGTTGGAGACCAGCCTGGCCAACATGGTGAAACACTTTCTCTACTAAAAATACAAAAATTAGTCAGGCGTGGTGGTGTATGCCTGTAATCCCAGCTATTCGGGAGGCTGAGGCAGAGAATTGCTTGAACCCGGGAGGCAGAGGTTGCAGTGAGCCTGGATCATGCCATTGCACTCCAGCCTGGGCACCAAGAGCGAAACTCCATCTCAAAAAACAAAACAAAACAAAAAAACTAATATTTAAAATTTCTTGCTTATCTTTCTGGAAATAGTCTATATAATCAGCAAATATTTGCATTTACATTTCTTTTTCTTTTTTCCTACTGACACAAGTGAACCCTGCAACTTTGTGGAATTTTGTCCTGTATCTGTATTTTAACTTACCTAGACAGTCACCAACCTTTAGCTACTACAAATACCCTGCAATGAATAACTTAGGAAAGTCCTAGGAGTGAAATTAACGCTTAAATAACAAGCTATATATGTGTTGGTAACATAGATTGATACTGCCCCTTTTAGAGGTAGACGAATTCAGTGGCCTAACTGAAATATACAGGGATGCCTGTTTCCCAACACCTTTGCCAGCATCATGGTTTTATACTTTAAAAAAGTCTCAGCAATTAGAAAACGGCATCTCAATGTAGTTTTAATATCTCATTGTATATGGTCTGAGCATCTTTTCGTGTTTGAATGTTTATTCCTGTTTATGAACTGTCTGTCCATATTCTTGGATGAATTTCTACTATGTTGTGAGCTTTTTTTTTTTTTTTTTAAACTGAGTTTTATAAGCTCTTCTGTATTAGGGAAGCTAGCCCATGGTCTAACATGTATTGATAAAGCAAAGAGTTATTTCAATTGAAAGTAAAATTTCCTAATGCTACTTTTCACAAAGTGTTGATATCAGAACTCTGTGGAACTCAAATTTCATGTAAGGAAAGTTATTAAGTATATTCCCTTGAGTGTAAGATACCAATAATTTTATAGTTCACCATAGATTCCATGTCAATTATTCAAGGAAAGAAGAAAATACATTAAATATACATTTTTTTTTTTTTAGCCACTTGACTCTCTGTTGCCCAGGCTAGAGTACAGTGGCACAGTCTCAGTTTATTGCAACCTCTGCCTCCCAGGTTCAAGCAATTTTCCTGCCTCAGCTCCCACAAGCAGCTGGGACTACAGGCATGCGCTACCACACCAGGCTGATTTTTCTATTTTTAGTAGAGATGGGATTTCACCATGTTGGCCAGGCTGGTCTCAAACTCCTGATCTCCAGCGATCTGCACATCCTCGGCCTCCCAAAGTACTGGGATTACAGGCGTGAGCCACCGTGCCTGGCCCCCAATTTCTTAATCAAGTGTTTCTTTGTTGTTGTTACTGTTGATAAGAGTATTATGTACTTAACAACCATTAGCAGTTTCTTGTAGCATCATGGAAAATATTTTCCAAAACCTGAGTCATTGTCATGACCTCTTTAACACCTGATAGTACCTTGTTGGAGATTGTCAAAGGAATGTCAGGACTTCATTGGTATTTTACTTATTTGAGAATTTGGCTTAATTTGTGCATTGGACACATGATTATAAACATGATTATAAGCATGAAACAACTTATCCCCCTACCTGACTAAGGATAAGTTTCTCCTAGCATCAGTTAATAGGAGAGCATTTACATTTTAGAAATTTTATAATGCATAATACAAAGGAACATTTTAGAATTCAAGAAAATACAGATTAAACAAATAATATTTATGGAGGCTTGCTCATAAATTATAGATAATATCAGTGCTTTCTAAATCAAACATAAAGAAGAAATATTGTCAAATTTAAAAGAACATCTAGGCAGAGAGCAGTATTACACATATCATTTCACACACTTGAATGTTTTTTCAATTCAAAATTTGGGAGAGGAAGGTGGCAGTAAATGCTACAGATTCCTTCCAAATAGTGTAGACACAGATTATAAATCCTGTTTTCTCACTTTAGCTTTTAGTTCAAGGGTTAACTGGATATTTTGTAACAGATTATTAGAAAGGAAAATTAGAATTTAGTTTTTATGCTACAGCTTATTTAATTTGCACATCTGTTTTATCAGCTGACCTTCCGAAAGAACCATAAAGTTAGTAACTTAACCAAAAATAACACTCACTGGAATCATTAGTTTTTAACATGTTGTATATAGGTTGTAAAATCTATAAAATGCTATTGGGTAGGAAAACCTATAAAAAAAACTGGAGAAAAATATTAGTGCCTGATTGTTGTATCATACCAGAATGATTTTACACATTCAAAAAAATTAGAAAATTAAAAAAATATGTAAAAAGTTAGAAACCTGCATATAACTTTACTTATAATGAAATCTTTTGTACATAAATTACATGAAAAATTTGAGGGAAGTGGATAGATTACCTTTAACTTTTAAAATTTGTATTTTAGATGGACCAGTCTTACAAACCAGATGAAAATGAAGTTCGAACTCTCTTCGGTCTTCATTTAAGCCAGAAGAGAAATAATGGTGTCGTCGACAAGTCATTATTTAGCAATGTTGTCACCAAGAATAAAGATGTAAGTCTGAAGGTATCTGAACTGACTGCTAGTAACTTCAGTTGGTCTGTTTTCAATACTTAGGAGCTTTACATTTCTTAAAGTCTATATTTAGCACAGGTTTATATGCACACAGCTAGCTCATCTTTGAGTCGTGGAATATGCATGCTTTGGAGTTTAAGAAATGAATCAAAGGCCATGTAAGAAGCTTCCGTGCCTGGGTACATACTAGAGATTTGTAGCTTCGATCGTACATAAATGGGATCATATCTTCCATAATCTGGCTCCTGTAACTTGCCTTTTTTCCATGTACTAGGCTACAAATGTGTTTTTATAGCAATAAATACAGGTGCTGGGTGTGGTAGCTGATGTCTGTCATCCCAACACTTGGGCAGGGCAAGGGGTAGATCTCTTAAGTTCAGTGATTCAATACCAGCCTGGCCAACTGATGAAACCCTGTCTCTAGAAAAAGTACACAAATTAGCTTGGCATGGTAGCTGCACCTGTATAGTCCCAGCTACTCAAAAGGCTGAGGTGGGAGGAGTGCATGAGCCTGGGAGATCGAGGCTGTAGTGAGCTGTGCTTGCACTACTGCACTCCAGTCGGGGTGACAAAACAAGACCTGCCTCAAAAAATAAATACGTTAAGTATTCATATCTTTCTCTGAAAGTCCATATGGCAGTCAGTCCATGTGTAGTTATACTACGATGGATATATTTTTTTTGTTTTTACTTCTAAAATTTTTTTTAAGAGACTGGTTCTTGCTCTGTTGCTCAGGCTGAAGTACAGTGATGCAATCATAGTTCACTGCAGCATGGATCTTATGATGGATATTTAGATCGCTTACATTTTCAGTGCTATGATCAATGTTTTTATATAGACAAGTTTTTGGACGTGTGCTCTTTGTTGTCCTGTAGTAGGGACATGTTCCTAGGATAATTATGGTGATTTTTGTGTTTTGCATTATTATCTCATTTAGCACTTAGGTCACTCTTCAGGGGTGACTACCGTCATGTCTGTTATGAAGATCACAGACAGTTAAGACATTTCCCCAGAGTTACACAATAAAGAATGGACAAGCTGATAATTATTTTCTGGAGTATCTTAATTGGGCCTTCAGTTTGAATGGTATTTTTCCTGGGTCTAAAGTAGGCTGTGCTTGTTTTTCATTACTTTGAAGGAATCATTCAATTGGTCTCTGGTCTGTCTGCTGATAGCCTGGAATTTTTTATTGAGTGTTAGGCATTGGATATGAAAAAACTGTAGTGATATTTTGAGGGCTGTGGTGTTATTTTTTTCCTCCAGAGTTGACTTGTCCTTCTGTGGGCAAATAAGATATAGGAAATACCTTCATTCTGTCAGGAATTGTTGAGCTGATAGGAATTTAGCCTTCAGTCTTTGGGAGGACTGGTCTGTTTATGGTTTACTCCTGCTCTTCTGAATCCCTAGGTAGCTGCTATTGTAGGCTGAGCTCGGCATTTGTCCTTTAGTCCTTGCCAAAAGTTGTGCTCAGCCAATTTACCTTTTAGTTTATTGCATGCAACTTGGAAAATGGCTTGAGGAGAAAAGCAAAGACCGTCAGGCTCCTTTCTTCCTGCTTCCATTATCTCTGGGATCTTTGCCTGTTAGTACTTGCTATCTGTCAGCTCTGCTCAGCTTTTCTGTTTGTTACTGGAAGAGGATTGGTCTCTTAACGGGCTATTTGCTGTAACAAAAGGAGAAGATGGTGGGGCTGTAGCTTGCTCCCAGGTCTGACTCCTGAGGCTTTTTCAGTAGAATTGCTAGAAATAAGCCTTAAAATCTTCATCCAGAGGGTTCTGTCTGTTGATAAGCATACAATGATTCACACATCTTTTTTGTTTGCTGATTTAATGGATATGCTTTCATTTCTATCTTTGACTATGGTGTCCTGAATTAAGGAAACATGTAGGCATTTATTTTTATTTATTTATTTATTTATTTATTTTTTAAGAGATGGGGTCTCGGTATGTTGCCCAGGCTGGAACGCAGTGGCTATTCGCAGGCACGATCCCACTACTGATGAGCATGGGAGTTTTGACCTGCTCCGTTTCTGACCTGGGCCGGTTCACCCCTCCTTAGGCAACCTGGTGGTCCCTGCTCCCAGGAGGTCACCATATTGATGCCGAACTTACTGTGGACACCCAATCGGCATAGCGCGCTACAGCCCAGAACTCCTGGGCTCAAGTGATCCTCCCACCTCAGCCTCCTGAGTAGCTGGGACTACAGGCATGTGCCACCACACCTGGTACATGTAGGCATTATATATAAAAATATCTTTCAGCCCTTTGGAATCCACTCTGGTTGGTTCATGTATTTTGAAAAATACTGAATGGATATTGACCTAGATTCCATGGTGCCATGTTGACAATTGTGCCTAGCTATTGGGAGTCTTAAGTTTTTCTAAGGCTTGTAGATACTGGATTCATTAATAATTTAGCAATCTTGATAGGCTTTGTGCCTCTGGATATTTTTTATAAGGGTGGTTGGTATAATCTTCATTGTTTATCTAAATTCTTCTCTTCTTGCTTCATATGAATTCTTAGTAGAAATTTGGAAACTTAAGGATGAGAGAATGATAGCTTTATTCTCCTTTCTATTTTACCCCATCTTTTTAAGTGGATTTTTATTAATATTCCAGCCTCAAAATAACTGGGTGTGGAACCATTTCAGTCCTGAGAGAGCCAGACAGGTGGAAAGAATGTTTATTCATACTGAACATGTTTGAATTATTTCCTCTTCTCCCGTTTTTCTTGATTAGTGCTTTAATTTGTTTTAACTATTTGTAGCATGTTTCCAAGACTCAATTCCCTCACTCCCATTCATTCCATTGGCATTTCTCGTATTTCTTGATCCTAACTCAGAATGCCAAGTGTATTAGTTTTTCTCACGCTGCTGTGAAGAAATACCTGAGACTAGGTAATTTATAAAGAAAAGAGGTTTAATTGACTCACAGTTCCACATGGCTGGGGAGGCCTCAGGAATCTTACAATCATGGCAGATGGCACCTCTTCACAGGGCGGCAGGAGAGGGAATGAGGACAAGCAAGAGAAATGCCAGACGCTTCCCGTCAGATCTCATGAGACTCACTCATTATCATGAGAACTGCATGGGGAAACTGCCCCCATGATCAGTTACCTCCACCTGGTCCTGCCCGTTGACCCGTGGGGATTATTACAATTTAAGGTGAGATTTAGCTGGGGACATAGGGCCAGACCACATCACCAAGATTATCTTTGAAGGTCTAGACATCTATGAAGCTGGCTTTTGCTATTAATTTTTCAGGAATTAGATTTATAGTTGGCGACTCAAATAGCAAATAAAGACAAAAGATATATAACATTGATAACACCTTAGAGTCCTAAGTTCTTAAGAAATCCTAATCGTGTTTTTAATTAAACTTTTAATTTTGAGATAAAATTTTTGTAACAGTTGTAAGAGTTACCATGTAACCTTTGTCCTGTTTCTCCTAATACTAGCATTTGTCTAACTATAGTACAATACCACAGCCATGTCCTGACATTGATACAGTCAAGATACAGGACATTTCCAACACTGCAGTGATCCTTCATATTCTTCTGTAGCCCGGCTCACTTGCTATTGCTTCCACCCTCTCCTTACCTTGGGCAACCACAAATCTGTTTTTCCTTTCTATAATTTTCTTTTCTTTTATTGTTTTTGAGACAGAGTTTCACTTTTGTTGCCCAGGCTGGAGTGCAGTGGCGTGATCTCGGCTCACTGCAACCTCTGCCTCCCGGGTTCAAGCGATTCTCCTGCCTCAGCCTCCCGAGTAGCTGGGATTATAGGCATGCACCACCACGCCCAGCTAATTTTGTATTTTTAGTAGAGACAAGATTTCTTTGTGTCGGCCAGGCTGGTCTTGAACTCCTGACCTCAGGCGATCCGCCTGCCTAAGCCTCCCAAAGTGCTGGACTTACAGGCATGAGCCACTGTGCCCTGCCTTCCTTTCTATAATTTTCATTCATCATACATTCATGTACAGTATTTTTTTCTTTTTTTTTTTTGTGAACATAAGGGGTTTTTTTGGCAACGGGGTCTAACTCTATTTCCCAGGCTGGAGTGCAGTGGCATGATCTTGGCTTATTGCATTTTCTGCCTCCTGGGTTCAAGTGATTCTGCTTGCCTCAGCCTCCCAAGTAGCTGGGATTACAGGCATGTGCCGCCACACCTGGCTAATCTTTGTATTTTTAGTAGAGATAGGGTTTCACCATGTTGGTTAGGCTGGTCTGGAACTCCTGACCTCAGGTGATCCACCCACCTTGGCCTCCCAAAGTGCTGGGGTTATAGATGTGAGCCACCATGCCCAGCCTGAACATAAGTTTTTATTTCTCTTTGATAAATGCCCAGGGTTGTTCATTGCTTTGTGGTATGGCAGTTGCATGTTTAGTTTACTGAGAAACTGCTGAATTGTTTTCCAGAGTGGCTTGTACCATTTTGTATTCCCACCAGTAATGCATGAGTGATCCAGTGTCTCTGCATTCTTACTAGCTTTTGGTATTGCCACCTTTTTTTTTAAAAAAAAGACATTCTCATAGGTGTGTAGCAATATCAATTTGATGTGATTTCAATTTGTATGATGGTTCATGATGTTGAACGTTTCTGTGTGTGCTTATTTGCTACCTCTATTTCCTTTTTGGTGAAATGTCTGTATGTCTTTTGCTCATTTTCTAATTTTATTTTTTTGAGACGTAGTCTTGCTCTGTCACCTAGACTGGAGTGCAGTAGCATGATCTTGGCTCACTGCAACCTCTGCCTCCCAGGTTCAGGGGATTCTCCTGCCTCAGCCTTCTGAGTAGTTGAGATTTCAGGCATGTACCACCACAACTGGCTAATTTATATATATATATACATACATATATATATATATATATATATATGTATGTATATATATATAAATGTGTGTGTGTATGTGTGTGTATATAAAAATAAATAAAATTATATATATATATATATTTTTTTTTTGAGATGGCGTTTTGCTCTTGTTGCCCAGGCTGAGCAGGTGCAGTGGCGTGCAGGTGCAGTGGCGTGATCTCGGCTCACTGCAACCTCCACCTCCTGGGTGCAAGTGATTCTCTTGCCTCAGCCTCCCGAGTAGCTGGGATTACAGGCATGCACCACCACACCCAGCAAATTTTGTATTTTTAGTGTAGATGGGGTTTCTCCATACTGGCCAGGCTGGTCTTGAACTCCCGGCCTCAGGTGATCTACCCGCCTTGGCCTCCCAAAGTGCTGGCTGGGATTACAGGTGTGAGCCACCATGCCTGGCCCAATTTTTATATTTTTAGTAGAGACAGGGTTTCATCATGTTGGCCAGGCTAGCCTGGAACTCCTGGCCTCAGGTGTTGCACCTACCTTGGCTTCCCAAAGTGGTGGAATTACAGGTGTGAGCCACTGCGCCTGGCTTATTACTCAGTTTTGAAAGTGTTTTTATGTTTTAGGTGCTAGTTAGTTGTTGGATATGAGGTTTACAAATAATTTTCCCACAGTCTATAGCTTGTCTTTTCATCCTCTTTAACAATGAATCTTTGACAGAGTAAAAATTCTTAATTTTGCTGAAATTAAATTTATCAACTAATCTGTTGGCTGCAGCGAATATCCTCTGTCCACTTAAATTACTGACATGGACCATCATCCTCTTTTCTATTTATATTCATGCTTTATATTAAAGATAGGGACATTTTGGCTGTTACTGTTGTTGCGCTATTTGGACTGGTCATTCTTAATGGGTTTTGAACATTTCCTACTTAAATTTTTCTAAACAGAGGAGAAAATGATCCTAATTTGATTTTTTTCCAAACAGCCCTGGCTGTGTGTGTGCCTCATAATGTTTGTGATGTCTGTGAAACAATTCTCAGCATTGGTTTTTTTTTTTTTTTGAGACAGTCTCACTCCATCACCCGGCGCCAGGCTGGAGTGTGGTGGTGCAACCTCGGCTCACTGCAACCTCCGCCTCCAGGGTTCAAGCAGTTCTCTTCCCTCAGCCTCCCGAGTAGCTGGAACTACAGGCGCACGCCACCACGCCCAGCTAATTTTTTTTTTTTTTTTATTTTTAGTAGAGACGGGGTTTCACCTTGTTGGACAGGATGGTCTCGATCTCTTGACCTCGTGATCCACCCGCTTCGGCCTCCCAAAGTGCTGGGATTACAGGCGTGAGCCACCGCGCCTGGCCAGCATTGGTTTTAAATATAAATTTTACCACGTCTCCAGATACTTAAAAGTATTCTGGTCAAGAAAATACTGTTTGTCAGTTTTGGAATAACGTGGTATTTCTTATCTCATGCGACACAAAAAAGCTTAATCCACAATTGCTGCGTAATATTAGTTTGAGTCTATGGATGCATTGTGCTAAGTTCCACCGCAAATATGTTAAATATTAGATTTTTAAGTAAATTATGGTAGTGTGTAGCAGGAACGGTTCGTTTCCCTTTGTCATTTGAGAGGTGTAACTATGTCGTAGGTCTTTTTAAATAGAACTAAGAAGCTTAAAGTTAGCCAGGCACGGTGGCTCACGCCTGTTGTAATACTAGCACTGTGGGAGGCCGAGACAGGTAGATAGATGAATTGAGAGTGCAGGAGTTTGAGACCGGCCTGGCCAACATGGTAAAACCCCATCTCTGCTAAAAATACAGAAATTAGCCAGGCATGGTGGTGTGCACCTGTAATCAAAGCATGAGAATCTCTTGAACCCAGGAGGTAGAGTTGCAGTGAGCTGAGATTATGCCATGGGATTCTAGCTTGGGAGACAGAGTAAGACTCTGTCTCCAAAAAATAATATTTAAAAAAAGTAGCTTAAAGTTATATGAGTTTAAAAGGCCCCATGCGATTTACCATTGTGTATGTGTTTCAGCTGCCAGAGTCTGCCCTCCGAGACCTCATCGTAGCCACCATTGCTGTCAAGTATACTCAGTCCAACTCCGTGTGCTACGCCAAGAACGGGCAGGTAACTGGCTTGTTGGACTCACCTTTGGGGGACTGTTGTTTTATGAAATATTTAAACATCCATCTGCCTTAGGTATTGGACGGCTTGAAAGGAAATCTTTGCCAAGTGTATCTCTTTTGGGTTTGTCAGTGTTTCCTCAGTACCTTGGTGGACTGTTAAAACTAATGATGATCAGAAAATATCTTTGGAACCAGGTACTCAAATTAGTCGTGTTTCTTCTTGCCTCGAGTGGGTTGGCACATTTCAGATTAGTGAGACTCTACTAACTGCTACAAAACTGAGTTATTTACTCTTCTATTCCCCCACTGGTAGTATTTCCAGGGAAGCGAGTTAAAGAATAGCATTGCCACCCGCCAGCCTTTATTTTTGCAGTGTGCAAGGTATTTTCACATTATTTCTTATGTTGTCTTATCAAGAATCTGCTGAATAAGAAAAACTGCTGGACTGGGAGTTAACCTGATCTTTAAAATCAGATTTATTGAAGCATAATTTGTATACAGTAGAATTCACCTTTTTAAATGTATAGTTTGACCAGTTTTCACAAATTTCACAGTATGTGACCACTGCCACAATAAAATACCAAACATTTTTCATTGTGTGATGTTAAGCAAGATGCCGAACTTAACCCAGTGTCCTGAGCCTCGCGAAATACAAGATTGAGCTGGTTCATCTCTGAGGTCTCTGCTAGCCTTTTCTTCACACAGTGTCCTGAGCTTGCCTCTTGGCATTTGTTAAATTATTTGGCCCACAGTGATGGGGAGGCAGAGGGATGTGAATTAGCCTATGGCCTGGAAGACCCCAGATTGCCAGTCTCTGTGGTGCAAACTCCTGGGAGATTGTGTCTACTGGTGTCAGGTTCTAAGAAGTTCTGTAAGTCTGTGTAAAATGAGTGCTTCATTCCTGAGGTCCAGGAGGTGCAGGCTGCACAGATGTTTGTGGTCTCTTTTATTCTCTTGCAGCCGTGGGCAGGGTTGCCAGCAGCTGTGCTCAGAAAGAGATGGTCTATTGGGCAGACAGCTGAGGGACTGATCATTATAGGAACTAAAACCAGAAAACACACCTGTGCATTAAAGCCCTTGGTGCTTAGAATTCAGCCCATGGAAATAGAGGAAGGACGGAAGAACATTTTACTTGGTGGAATTGTTTCTGCTTGTAGCTACTCATGTCAGATCCTTATCTCAATTTCTGAGAGTTGTTATTTTAACTGTAATTTATACACTGGAGCCAACAAAGACTTTTGAATCGTCATAGTTATTTTTGTGGTCATTGGTTTTATTTATTTATATTTTTTGTAGAGAGGGTCTTGCTCTGTTGTCCAGGCCAGAATACAGTGGCACACTCACAGCTTACTGTAGCCTTGGACTCCTGGGCTCAAGCGATCCTCCCACTTCAGCTTCCTGAGTGTCTGGGGCTACAGGTGTGCACCACCACCCCCAGCTATTTTTTGTTTTTTGTAGAGGTGGGGTGTTGTCATCTTGCCCAGGCTGGTCTCCTGTACTCGGGTGATCCTTTCGTCCTGGCCTCCAAAAGTGCTGGGATTCCAGGCATGTGCCAGTGCACCCGGAATTGGTCATTTGTTTTAACTCTTTCTTTTTTGGACCTCAAACCATCAATTTTATTGAGTTCTAGAATATTGATAGTCATATGTCAGATATTACTGAGGAGGTATAAATAGTAGTTATAAACATCTTACCCCCCTCCCTTTATTGACTTAAAAATTATTTATATTTCTCTTATTTTGGCGTGATATGTTCTTCCACAAGACTAATAGGTTTTGGAGAATGTACACAAAAGATCCTTTTGAGAAGAAAGTGGTGTTGGAAGAGGTGTTCACCTTCGTGTCTGTGTTCCTCAGGTTATAGGCATTGGAGCCGGACAGCAGTCTCGTATACACTGCACCCGCCTTGCAGGAGATAAGGCAAACTACTGGTGGCTTAGACACCATCCACAAGTGCTCTCGATGAAGTTTAAAACGGGAGTGAAGAGGGCAGAAATCTCGAATGCCATAGATCAGTATGTGACTGGAACCATTGGCGAGGTAAAAGACTTGTCATTGGGTTCTGGGCTGTGTTCATATTCAGTTCACCCTTTATGTGTAACCGATTTTAACTTCACCACCACCCAGAGAAAAAGATATTTTCCGAAATTCTATGTTGTCTAAAATTGATCACTGAAGCTTGTTACACATTTCTCATTTTCTTCTGTCTCATGTAACTTTCTTCATTGTTTTTGACCCTTTTCTGAAACCACAGACCTCTGTCTTTTTAAGTTACAGCTTTGGTATAGGTTTGTATATTTGTACTTACAAGCTTTTGTTGACAAGGACCACTTTTCACTTAGGTTGAGGTGTCTGCCACTGTGTCCAGCATGGTGCTTCTGTCTGATGGGTTTATATTGAACATTAACTACAAATTGTGCCAGGCGTGGTGGCTCATGCCTTAAATCCCAGCACTCTGGGAGGCTGAGGCAGGCGGATCATGAGGTCAGGAGTTCAAGACTAGCCTGGCCAACATGGTGAAACCCTGTCTACTAAAAAAATGCAAAAAATAAGTTGGGTGTGGTGGCGGGCACCTGTTATCTCAGCTACTCAGGAGGCTAAGGCAGGAGAATCACTTGAACCAGCGGGTGGAGGTTGCAGTAAGCCGAAATTGCACCATTGCACTCCAGTCTGGGCAACAAGGCGAGACTCCATCTCAAAAAATAAAAATAAAAAATACAAATTGCCTGACGGCAGGTAACCCCAGGATCTTTCCCCACTACATTCTCTACGTGTGCCATTAATAACTTGATATATTTTGTACATTTCATGTTCTTCTGTTTGAAGAATGTGTGTGGGAACATTACAATTGCAAATGTTAGGTAGGTAGCCTGCCAAAAGAGAAGATCTAGCCCAGTTTCTGGACATATTGAGTTCCTAACAAAATACGGGATGGAAAACAGAAGGTTGCTAATCAAAAAGTAGATGGTCTTGGCCAGGCACGGTGGCTCACGCCTGTAACCCCAACACTCTGAGAGGCCGAGGCGGGCGGATCACGGGGTCAGGAGATCAAGACCATCCTGGTCAACATGGTGAAACCCCATCTCTACTAAAAATACAAAAATTAGCTAGCTGGGTGTGGTGGTGTGCACCTGTAATCCCAGCTACTGGGGAGGCTGAGGCAGGAGAATCACTTACAGGGAGTCAGAGGTTGCAATGAGCCGAAAATGCGCCACTGTCCTCCAGCCTGGTGATAGAGCAAACCTCCGTCTCCCAAAAAAAGTAGATGGTCTTCTGAAAGCCAGTTGACTACCCTCAGTTTTTACTGAGGAGCAGGAATCAACAGAAGTGGTATTGAAGAGTGAGGCTGCAGAATATAACTGAAGTACTTTAAATAGCGCTTTTTTTTTAACTTTGATACTTGGATTTTTCTGTTTGATATTACCAGTCAACCCCTGCTACTAGTTCCGAAAGAGTCCTGGAAGTGAATAAGAATAGAAAGTACGTCCAAGCTAAAACATCACCCAAGGTGGAAGCACCTTGTATAGTATGATTAACTGTCTTTGTTTGTGCCGCTATGACAGAATACTTCAGCCTGGGTAACTTACAAGCCATAGACATTTATTTCTCATAGTTCTGGAGGCTGTAAAGTCCCAGATTAAGGTACTGGCAGGTTGAAAGTCTGGGGAGGCCTACCCTCTGCTTCCAAGATGACACAGCCCCCTCTCTGGAGAGGACAAACACTGTGTCCTCACTTCACAGAAGCGGCAGACTCCCCTTGAAGCCCTTTTATAAGTCCGTAATCCATTCATGAGGGCCCCACCCTCATCGCCTAATAACCTTGGAAAGACCCTGCTTTTTAATACGGTTGTATTAGGGATTAAGTTTCAACATGAATTTTGGAGGGGATACACACATTCAAACCATAACAAATATGACTCATGTTTTGTCTACAACTGATTTTATATTTAGAATAATTTTTGTATAAACGTAGTTCTAGAACATTCATCCTCATCTCTTTCCTAGACTGGATATGGAGGGTTTTAAAAAAAAAACCTTGGAATACAAATTTTTTTTTTCTTATTTCTGAGAGCCTCGCGGTCTCCAGGCTGAAGTGCAGTGGTGCAATCTCGGCTCACTGCAACCTCCACCTTGGGGTTCAAGGAATTCTCCTACCTCAGCCTCCCGAGTAGCTGGGACTACAGGTGCGTATCACAACGCCCAGCTGATTTTTTGTATTTTTAGTAGAGATGGAGTTTCACCATGTTGGCCAGGGTGATTTTGATCTCTTGACCTTGTGATCTGCCTGCCTTGGCCTCTCAAAGTGCTGGGATTACAGGCGTGAGCCACCGCGCCTGGCCAGAATACAATTTCCTATTTGTCTCCTTTGCTACAGCAGTGCCAAAGTGGTGTATTTAAATTACACGATAGTCTAATAGACATAAAGTAGTAGATATGAAGTAGATTTAGAGATTTTAAAACAATGTATTTTTATGTAAGTAGCTTAGCCAAAAATAAATATATTTATTTATAATAAACTGATTTAGAAAGCAAAGTGGTATTATCTTTATTTGGTAAGCTTAGAATCACTTTTTTTCCTTAATGAAAATGTTTCTAAAAGCATCAGCAGAGATTCTAGATCTGTGAACTTCCATGTAACTAATGGTCATTATTTATGATGAAGAAGTTCCAGGAAAAATGCCCAGGTGCTTACCGGCGTGGTGATTTGCACCAGGTGGAACTAAAGATGATGTCAGGCTAAGCGCCTTCCTTTCTGTCTCCCTAAATAGGATGAAGATTTGGTAAAATGGAAGGCCCTGTTTGAGGAAGTCCCTGAGTTACTCACTGAGGCAGAGAAGAAGGAGTGGGTTGACAAACTGAGTGAAGTTTCTGTCAGCTCTGATGCCTTCTTCCCTTTCAGAGATAATGTAGACAGAGCTAAAAGGGTAAGTATAGAATTGGGCGCATTTGCCTGGAGTTGAGCATTGTGTAGAAACTATTTCAGAAATCCTGCTTTTGATTTTTAAAAGGTACGGCATTGTGATACCCGTAATGTTCAGAAAATCATTTGACTTCACGTTTGGATGTATGGAAAACCCAAATCCTGTTGTTATTTTGCCTTTTTGACAGAATGGATCTTCGTTAGCATGTGCTTTTTAGAGGGGGATTCTAAGTTTTGCAGATTCTTAAATGAGATCGCGTTTTGAAAATCAATATACTTCCCCTAGAGTGGTGTGGCTTACATCGCGGCTCCCTCCGGCTCTGCTGCTGACAAAGTTGTGATTGAGGCCTGCAATGAACTGGGAATCATCCTTGCTCATACGAACCTTCGGCTCTTCCACCACTGATTTTATCACACCCTGTTTTCTGGTTTGCTTATGTGTAGGTGAACAGTCACGCGTGAAACTTTGAGAATAACTTTTTTAAAAAATAAAACAGTACATCTTCATTACTGGATTGATCCATTGATTTTGGTAGTTGTGTTTTATGTTAAAGATACAGGCTCTTTCAACTGACACATTATACATAATTGAGAAATTCCACAGCACCCCTGCCTGCCTGAGCTCAGCCCATTCCACAGCACTGCCTGTGTGAAACACACACATTCACGGGAACCAGAGGAACTGAGCAGCCAGAGAACCTGGCACAGGTTCCTTAAAGCTCCATGCTTCCTCCTAGGGAAGTATTGTGCTGTTTGTTTTTCATCACACTCCTGAGAAGCTGGCCTGTCTACTTTACAAACACACAGCAGATTGGCACCTGTGAACTGGAACCTTAGAGGGGATTCGTAGGTTTTGTTGACCCCCTCTATGGATAATCTGATGCATAGTTTTTCTCCGTGCTAAGTGAAATGTTTCCCAGAATTTTAGCAGCCCTAGACTAACCCTCTGGAGCTGCATAAAAATGTAATCAATGTTTGGTGCCCAGAAATTGTACCCAATATTCCAATCATAGGCTTATCACTGCAGTGGGCACAGTGGGAGGGCAGTGCCTTCCTTCATCAGCCAGGACAGAATGGTGCACTTGTATGTCCTGCCTATGTGTTCCTGACCATTCACGTGCACTGCACCTGTGGTCAACGCAAACCATTTGCCATTGTTCACCTTGACAGATGAGTCCTTCCCTCTTCCCAAGTCTTTAACCTACCCCCTCACTAAATAAAAAATTCCAAAGTTTTTTCTTAATAGTCATCTTTCTAAGTTATTTCTACATCAGCTTATCATCCAGCCCCTGCATAGTACCTGCCCACATTGAAACAAGACTTGACTTATGTGATCAATAAAATACTGCAGAAAAAATCATGGCTTTTGAGATCCCTAAGGCATTGCAAGTTCAGCCTTAGTTTCTTGGATCATCCTCTGGAATAAGCCAAGACCGTATTGTAAAATTTAAGCAGCCCTCTGCAAGGAGAGGAGCCATCTGTCTTACACTAGCTGCCAGCCACACAAGTGAGCCACCTCAGAGGTGGATCCTTCAGCTCCAGTCCCAGGCAACATGTGATCTGAGCCAGAACTGCCCAAAAGAGCTCTTGAATCCCTGACCCACAGGTACAGAGAGATGCATACTGTTGTAAGCCACAAAGTTCTGCAGTAATTTGTTACATAGCAGTAAACAGCCAATACAGATTTTGGCTTATAAACTAAGCGTGCGTTGTCTTTTTGATCGTTCTTTGACTTGACCAAAGGTTAACATTAAGGTTATGATAATGGGAATAGACTGGGCACTGTGTCTCCTGTCTATAATCCCAGCACTTTGGGAGGCTCGCTTGAGGCCAGGAGTTCAAGACCAGTCTGGGCAACGTAGCAACATCCTCATCTCTAAAAAGAATTTTTTTAATTAGCTGAGCATGGTGGCTCGTGTTCGTAGTGTTCTTCACATAAATGAAGAATAAATAAATGGAGAATATACAACTCCCATGCAGAATTCTAGTAACTTCCATCAATACTCTACCTTTAAGATGGGCATAACTCTCAGCTCTTAAGTGTGGCCTGTACACAGTGACTTGCTTTCAAAGAGGATAGTATGGAAATGGGAATAAAATAGTAGCTACAGTGGGGAAACCTCTCAGCCAGATGATCAAGGTCAACATCAATAATGTCTTCTTGATAGGAAGTACCTCAGAATGGGAGAATGGCACTTTACCTTTTTTGTCTTCTTTCCAAAACCCTGTATTCTCAGCCTAATCATGAGAAAAATATCAGATACAACATAGCTGAAGGACTTTCTACAAAACACCTTCCCTCTGTCAAGGTCACCAAAAAGAAGAGAAGCATGAGAAACTCATGCTTAGAGGGGCCTAAGGAGATGAGATGACTAAATGTAATGTGGTGTCCTGGAACAGAAAAAGGACATTAGGTCAAAACCAAGAAAATCTAAAATGTTTCGTTAATATTTATCAATATTGGTTCACTAATTGTATTAAATGTACCATACTAATGTAAAATACTAATAAAAGGGGAAATTAGGTGTGATGTATCCTCACAGTTTTTTTCTGTAAATCTAAGATTATTAGATAACAGGCTGGGCACGGTGGCTCACGCCTGTAATCTCAGCACTTTGGGAGGCCAAGGTGGGCGGATCACCTGCAGTCAGTAGTTCGAGACCATCCTGGCCAACATGGTGAAACTACGCCTCTACTAAAAATACAAAAAATTAGCTGGGCGTGGTGATGTGTGCCTGTAATCCCAGCTGCTTGGGAGGCTGAGGCAGGAGAATTGCTTGAACCCCAAGGTGGAAGTTGCAGTGAGCCGAGATTGCACCATTGCACTCTAGCCTGGGCAACAAGAGCAAAACTCTGTCAAGAAAAAAAATATATATATATATATATATATATATATAACCACATTCTATTATCATACTAAAAGGCTAAGCCATTTTGAATATCAAATACCCAATCATTTTTAGATCTCACCCAATTACTTTTTTTTTTTTTTTCCAGTTTTTTGGTTGTAAAAACCAAGCCTAGTACATACATTACATTTGATTGGCATGTCTCAAGTGTCTTCAATAACCGGTTTCTCCTTTTTAGATTTTTTTCTTGTGGTCAATTGAAGATTTTGGATCCCATCGTTTCCCACATGCGGGGCTGTGCTATTCCATTCCTGTGATGTCATTTAGTTGGTGCCTCTGCTCCTTTCTTATATATTGATAGCGGTACAGTATAAAAGAAATTTTTTTGCTACAGGTAATTTTTTTTAGTTGGATTTATTCAGAATTTAGAAAAAGGTTTTGAAACCACCCTCCATGAAGATGAGTTTTCCAGTTTCTTCCTGCAGGTTTGTAAACGTTCACTTCATATATATTTGAGGCTAACACTGTGGACACATGTTTAAAGTTATTACTGATTTTGGATTTGGGTTTTCTTTAATGCTTTTTGTCAACCTTTCCCTTTGCACTCAGCCCATTTGTATTCAATTATTGATATGTTTGAGCCTTATTCTTGCTATCTTAGGAAGTTTGACCCACTTTTAATTTCTTTCTTAACATTGTTTAGAATGTATGGCTGTATTTCCCCTAATAAGCTAAAAACTGTAACTCCCCCATCACCCTACCCCACCGCATTCCAAATTCCTGTTGGTTCCTGCTCTTGGGGTTACATTTTCTCTTAGCCTTTTTTAAGACCAAACTTTCTAAAGTTTCTGTTTACCCTCACTCCACCAAGCTTTCTTTTATGTTTTATATTTCTTTTTCTTTTACTTGTTCCTCCAGAAGATTTCTTTAGTCTACTTTTCCAACTTACTCATGAATTCCTACATTGTGTCCATTCTGCTCTGTGTCTCGTCCACTGAGCCCTTTATTTCAAGAGATATATTTTTGACTTCACATATTTCTGGTTTTCTTTTCCAATTCTTGGTATCATCTTTCTAGCTTTGTTTTACTATTACTACTTCTGTTAGAATCTGTAATTTAATATGTTACTTTTCTTTCAAAATCTCTTTACTCAAGTGTTGTGGTATGTTGGCCTGTGAGTTCATTTTTCCTAATACTGGCTACCCAGCAGGCTGTGCTTGAGCCAGAACAGCTGATGCCCTCCTTGCCAGCCCTTCGGGGTTCAGGAAGGACAGGTTTGAGTGAACCCTTGGGAGGAGCACCCAAGTAGCAAAAACAACAGTTCTTCACTCTAGAAAACGACTCACTTTAGGACTGTCAACAGCTCCTTTCTCATTTTACTGTCTCACTTACCTGCCTTATGCCAAAAAAAGCAGTGTCCTGCCTTAAGCCAAAGTGCCAGCCCTCGCATGCAAGCTCACTCCCTGGGTTCCTCATATTTTGCTCTGTGAGGTGGTATTTTCCTTTATATGTACTCAAGTTAATCTTGGTGGAGGTAGCCAGTAACCAGAGAAGTTGAGCACTTTGGGAGGGTCTGGAACTGGAACCCCATTAACATATCTGTGTCTAATACAGTTAAATCATTAAAAATGTCAAGACTGGAGTTTCACTGGTGTTTAAGTGAAATACATAATGATCTTATGTCTGTTTCCATGATACAGAAGGACAGAGATCCATCATGTAACAACGCCCTGACGAATGCTAAGTGTATTTCTACTGGGGGACCCCCTGGGCACAGGGAGAAAAAAGTCCATGGAAGGGATCCTCCACTCTTCCTCCGTTTCCCTTGTCCTTTGACACCTGCTTCTCTCCAAGCCATCTTCTTTCTAAAGCCCAGCCTATGTGCCTTCCTCAGAGTACAGAATCCTGCAGGTCTTTAAGCTCCCAGTCCATTCTTGGACTTTTGTTTGTTCGTTTGTTTAGAGATGGTGTCTCACTCTGTCACCAGGCTGGAGTGCAGTAGCGCGATCTCGGCTCACTGTATCCTCCACCTCCCAGGTTCAAGTGATTCTACTGCCGCCACCTCCCCAGTGTCTGGGACTATAGGCATGTGCCACCATGCCCAGCTAATTTTTGTATTGTTAGTAGAGATGGGATTTCACCATGTTGGCCAGGATGGTTTTGATCTCTTGACCTCGTGATCCACCCGCTTTGACCTCCCAAAGTGCTGGGATTACAGGTGTCAGCCACTGTGCCTGGTCCATTCTTGGACATTTTTATATCTTATGTTTGCCGAACACAGTGCCAGATACAAATTTTCTTTAAAAGAAATTGTAATGAAGTATGCATATAGAAAAGTGCATGAAACATTTATCATTTAAAGTATAATTTTTTTGTGAGATGGAGTCTCACTCTGTCACCAGGCTGTCTCTTGACCTTGTGATCCACCCACCTCAGTGCCCCAAAGTGCTGGGATTAAAGGTGTGAGCCACCATGCCTGGCCTAAAGTATAATTTTTAAGCAAACACATATGTCACCACCAACCAGGTCAAGAAGGGGATTTTGCTAGAAAGTCCCCACATTCCTGCCCTTGATCACGACAACATCTCTCCCTTGAGGAAACTGTTTTTGTGTCTCTTAGGGTAATCACTACCTTGTTTTGCCAGTCAGTAGGTGGGTGATTTTGGGCACATAACTTAAACCTCTTGGAGTTTGATTCTTCTATAAAATGGGGATAGATTCACTCTTCCAAGAGGCTGAATAGCTGCTGGCCAAAAGCACATATTCTGGAGCTACTCTATCAGGTTCAAGTCCCAGCTCTGCTGCTTACAAGCTATGTGATGTTTAGGTGATTCACTTTGCCTTTCCCTCACTTTCCATTTGTAAATGAGATAAGAACAATACGGACATCTTAGAATTGCTCTGAAGAGCAAATGAGAGAAAATATTACGGGCACTTAAAATACCACCTCAGTCATGATAAATACTGTTTTAAAAAGATGCTAATTATTAGTTTCATAACTCTTGAGTATATAGAAGCATAGGAACTAGTGGAAGATAACCAATGGAAATTATGAAAAATAATAAGTGTGTATTTATGAACAGTTTTGTTTCCGTTTCCAAACTGGTAGCCACAAAGTTACTGAGTTCCTTCAGCCTTCCTCTACTCTTTCCCCACACCTCTTCCTCCTGAAGGAGCAAAAATCAGATTTCCTATAACTAAAGTGGTATTTTTTTAAGATAAAATTTACATAATGTAAAATTCACCGTCTTAATCATATTGTTCAGTGGTTTTCAGTATAGTCACAAAATTGTAAAACAGTCACCACTATCTATCTAGTTCCATAAAGTTTTCATCACCCCAAAAGATAACTGTACCTCTTAGCCATCACTGTCCATTTCCCCTTCACCCCAGCTCCTGGCAACCATAAGTCTACTTTTTGTTTATATAGATTTGCTTTTTCTGGACATTTTGCATGAATGGGATCACACAATATGTGCTCTTTTGTGTGTGGCTTCAACTTAGCATAATATATTAAAGGTTGATATTGCAGCATGCACGTTCCTTTTATGATCAAATATTATTATATGGATATACCACCTTTTGTCGATCCATTCGTCAGTTGATGGACATTTGGGTTGTTTCCATGTTTTGGCTATTAGGAACGATGCTGCTAGGAGCATTTGTGTACAAGTTTTTGTGTGAACATACGTTTTCTGTTCTCTTGAGTATGTATCTAGGAATGGAACTGTGAAGTCTTATGGTGACTGTTTAACGTTTGAAGAGCTGCCTGGCTGTTTTCCACAGCAGCCACACCATTTTACATTTCCACCAGCAATGAATGATGGTTCCAGTTCCTCCACCAACGCCGTACATTTTTGAGTCAAAAATAGCTTTCCAGCACTTGGCTTAGCATCTCACATCTAAAGCTGAATTACGGAGACGGGCAGGTTTCATTGTAAAGTCCTGTCCAGCAGTCTCCTGGCAAAGGCAGCGCTTCATTCTGGAATGAAATGGCCATTTGCAAAGTACAAGGTTGCAAAGGCCTCAATGGGAGATTCCCTGGCCTTTGATGGATTTTGCCTAAGGGAGCCTGCTGTGATGTGTGGCTTCAGGACAGGTGATGCCAGCCCAGTCCATCACTCTGGGCTGGCTGCCTTGTACAGCTTCAACCAATGCTAATTTCAGTTCTTTGGGGGCTGCACATGAGCTATTTTAGAGATAAATTTGGCTCCTGAGATTGTTAAAACCGATGTGTCTCTAAAGAGTAAGTAAAAAGGAATTCAAGGAAATGTAAAACATGCTTTAATAACTCATACCTGACTCTACTGAGGAACGTTAAAAAAGGAATTTCCCATTTAGGACTTTCAGCTGAAGCCCTGTTTCTCTTGCTCTTTTATTACATATTTTCTTCACTTCATTTGTAATTTATATAGGTTTCTGTTTGCAATTCAAATTGAATCTTTTATTTTAATGAGGATATGGAGCAAGACGATGTGATAATGAAAACAACTTGCATTTCAAGTGTAAGTGCCATATATTCTTGAAAACAACTTTCTTAGTTTGTGCAAGTTCATTTTTGTGTTTCTGCGGCTTTATCAGCGTTAATGGTAATCTTTAAATGTTTCCAAACACGGGAAGTCCCAACAATGATCTTTTTTGTTTTCTTAATAGTTGAATTGTCTCCCTTGAAAATGGGATTTTTGAATTGTAACCTGCCACATTCCCTACCACAGTAATGGGAACTTACTAAATAGGAAGCAATTTCAGCACTTAAATGTGCTGATGTGATGTTTCTTAATCACTTTAATGAGTTTCATACCACTAGAAATGGAATAGAAGTTTCAATGAAAATATAATTAAATAGAAAAGTCATTTCTTATACTTGTAATTTTCCCCTGATCGTTTCTTTATTCACCTCCATAGAAAGGGTGCCCTACAGGTGGATAGCCATGTTATTATACAGACTTATTTGCATAATTCACTTAGGTTATTAGCACTGAAAACTGTAAAATATAACAATACATTTTATTACAAATCAAGTGTAGCAAGGCAATGTAAAACTTTAAAACTGATACTTCTTTTTAAAGTTTGATTAATATTTATTAGTTTTACGAATTTTTCTTGAATTGTCAGTTTCTTGCCTAAATCTAGATTTTTCTTTTAGTAATGCCTTTTCAATCTGGCCTGCTTAAAACAATTCTCAGGGGAAGCAATAACCTGAATCAGTAAAAATGGTAAAAGATCTTTGGAAATAGTCTGTTTTTGTGTTTGAGATCAGGAGTAAACCAACCTTACCTGTGAGTTTATCAAGCCATGCTAAAAGTGTCAGCTGACACAAAGTAAGCCATGTTAGAGTTGGGCGCGGTGGCTCGTGCCTGAAATCCCAGAACTTGGGGAGGCCGAAGTGGGCAGATCACGAGGTCAGGAGTTCGACACCAGCCTGATCAGCATGGTAAAACCCCGTCTCTACTAAAAATACAAAAAAAAAAATTAGCCGGGCATGATGGCACACACTTGTAATCCCAGCTACTTGGGAGGCTGAGGCAGGAGAATTGCTTAGACACAGGAGGTAGATAGAGGTTGCAGTGAGCTGAGATTATGGCATTGCACTTCAGCCTGGGCAACAAAGTGAGACAGAGTCTCAAAAAAAAAGACATATTAGATTGAGTTATCATACCGTGGGGTTTCCCTAAGACAAAACTCTTCTATACTATACTATTTGCTGAGAAATAGTACAAAAGAAAGTTTTAACATTCTTGCATTGTGATGCTAAAAGAAAAGGCCATGTAAATTTGTTTGATTTGCTATTTGTTTAATTCATAAATTTAATATATTACTTTGGAGAGTCCAACAGACATTTTGGAAAAGGTGATATTTTCCCCTGACCCTAAGTGGGGAACTTGAGGCTTTTTACATTTCAACATAAAAGTAAAGGGGCTTGCTATCCATTTAGTTAATGCAATCCAAGTGGATTTGCTTAAACTGCATTTTTTTTTTTTTTGAGACGAAGTCTCACTCTGTCACCTAGGCTGGAGTGCAATAGCATGATCTCAGCTCACTGCAACCTCTGCCTCCTGGGTTCAAACAATTCTCCTGTCTCAGCCCCTCCCGAGTTTCAGGGACCACAGGAGTGCCACCATGCCTGGCTAATTTTTTATTTTTTTGTAGAGACAGGGGTCTCACTATGTTACCCAGGCTGGTCTCAAACTCCTGAGCTCAAGCAATCCTACCACCTCGGCCTCTCAAAGTACTAGGATTACAGGTGTAAACCACTATTCCCAGCCCTTACACTGCATTTTAGGGTAAATATTTTTAGATTTGTAGTTAGGCAGGTGGTTTGAAGCATCATCAGTCTCAACCCAAAGCAACTCTTTCCTTATGTTTTTAGGTAGGGCTTTAAGCAAGATTCAGATGAAGGGCCTGCTTTACCAGCTCACCTATGAATGTGGAGGCACCAGCTTACTTTCTGCAGCACATGTCTTAGGGGGCTGGCTGTCCCTTCCCACAGTGTGTAGATTGGTACTGAGATGACATTCTCCTTCCAGGGTGCAGTGATGACCCACATATGTGAGATTGTCATTTAATATCACCTTGATTTGTACTTTCTGTGATTTTTTAAAAAACATACAGAACAGCTCTCTTGGTAACGATTGGGCTGATAAAGCTGAAAGATCAGTAATGTTAAATAGAAGCCCAGGGTCTGGGTCTGTATTTTGCTAAGCAGACCTCATCTGAGCTTCCTTCCCTGTAAAATTAAGCTGTAAAACCTCCCCTAAATGAGATGGCTAAATGTCAAAGCATTTTATAAACTGTAAATCAATTCAAATGCGTGTTAGTATATTGGTTTTCAAATGAACCATGAGGAAGTATCTTTCTGTATTTAGCTTAAATATTCTTTGCCAGATATTTATTGAAATACTTTCTTTCACTGTACAGTAGCATATTTAAAAAGTGCTTTGCATATCTTGTTTATTATGAACTAATTTTTTACTAATTAATAATTTAACTATTTGCAGTGCCACTATTTACTACTCTGAATGTCACATTTATTTATTTTTTTTTTTGAAAGAGAGTCTCGCTCTGTCTACCATTCTGGAGTTCAATGGCGCAATCTTGGCTCACTGCAACTGCCACCTCCCGACTTCAAGCCATTCTTCTGCCTCAGCCTCCCAAGTAGCTGGGACTACAGGCGCCCACCACCCCTCCCGATAATATTTGTATTTTTATAGAGACAGGGTTTCGCCATGTTGGCCAGGCTGGTCTCAAACTCCTGACCTCAGGTGATCCGCCTGCCTCAGCCTCCCAAAGTGCTGGGATTACAAGCATGAGCTATTGCTCCCAGCCTGAATGTCAGATTTAATCCCAAAGGCTGTTTGCTCGGTGTTAAATTGAAAAATTACCTTTACAGATCACGAGTAAACAAACTGTTTAGCTGGGAGTTTATTGAGCCATGCTAAAAGTGTCAGTTTACCCAAAGTAAGACATGGTAGATTGGGTTTATCATGCCATGGGGTTGCTGTAAGACAAAACTCCTCTATAGTATCCTTTTTTTTTTTTTTTTTTGAGACGGAGTTTTGCTTTTATTACCCAGGCTGGAGTGCAGTGGTGCAACCTTGGCTCACTGCAACGTCCGCCTCCCAGGTTCAAGGGATTCTCCTGCCTAAGCCTCCCCAGTAGCTGAAATTATGGGTGCCCGACTAATTTTTTGTATTTTTAGTAGAGATGGGGTTTCACCATTTTAGTCAGGCTGGTCTTGAACTCCTGACCTTAGGTGATCCACCTGCCTTAGCCTCCCAAAGTGCTGAGATTACAGACATGAGCCACCATGCCTGGCCTTCAAATACTTTTAATAAATATCTTAGTCATCTTTATTTTTCTTGCAGGTATGCTCTTTGAACAGAGTTTTATTTAATAAAGGAAGGAAAGGTGGAGGGAGGAAGGGATGAATTATAATGGTTAGAAAAGAGCAACTACAGGTTATTTTGATTATACTTCTAAAGAGTAAACTAGCAATTTTAATAAATATTTGGGTCCACCTAATCTATTAAAGCAGAAAATATAAAGCTATTTCCATTAGTGAAGAGACGAAGTGACGAAAGTGAATCTGTGTTTTTGTAGCAACTGACTTAGAAAATCTTGTACTGAAATCAACAATTAGACTGGCTCAGTATAGATTTTCAAATGTTTGCTGAATTGAAAAAGAACATTCACAAGAATTATTTCCCCTCAAAGTGTCTTATATCAAATAAATGATCTTCAAGTTGTGGAATGTAAATCTTTTATTAAAACAGTTGTCTTTCCACAGTAGTAAAGCTTTGGCACATACAGTATAAAAAATAATCACCAACCATAATTATACCAAATTCCTCTTATCAACTGCATACTAAGTGTTTTCAATACAATTTTTTCCATATAAAAATACTGGGAAAAATTGATAAATAACAGGTAAGAGAAAGATATTCTAGGCAATTACTAGGATCGTTTGGAAAAAGTGAGTACTGTGGATATTTAAAATACCACGGTAACAGGACATGCTGTTCTTACAGTATCGCGGGCCAGACACTTAAGTGAGAGCAGAAGTGTTGGGTAACTTTCTTACTTAAAATTTTAGTCGTGTCATTTCAATACATTTTGCATCTTGGTTGGCTGCATATGCTTTCCTATTGATCCCAAATCAAATCACAAGTTAGAATCACTTCATTTATAATACTGAGCGGCATTGAATACTTTGAAGCAGAACGGGCAATGTGCAGCCCTCATTTATGAGAAGACTCTCGGGACACTCCCAGGGTGATGCTTGGAGAAGCTGTGAATTGAGCGGAAGCTGGAGAACTTCCTCCAGAGCAAAGGGCTTAAGAAAGAAACAAGAACTCTAAGATGGGGCTGCTAACATCACTCCAGTTTAGATGGATCTTGGCAGAGAGACATGCTTGTTCCTCTGGGTTGGAAAGATTTACTCTCGGGAATCTTCTCTGTCAGCTTGTACATCTAAAGGCATGAAACACTCAATTGGGCAATTGACATTCTGTTAAAATGGAAGAAGGAAAAAAAGTTAGTGGCAAATACTGTAAAGTATACAGGAAAAAAAATGTGGGGAGGTGAGAACTGACTCTTAGGACAACTGCTTACAGATAGGTTAATATTTCTTACTAGTGTCAAGAACCTAGCAGTATGCTGGGCAATAGGAGATGTTCAGGAGTTTAATACATTATAATTTAAATATATTATGGAATACAGTGTTTCTCTTAAGTCATTTACAAGTTTAAAAATTTTTATTTTTTTATTTTTCTTTCCTGGATGACTCAGATCCATAAAAATTTTAAACATAAATTTTATTTATTTTTGAGACAGAGTCTTGCTTTGTCATCAAGGTTGGAGTGCAATGGCACAACTGCAACTCACTGCGACCTCCGCCTCCCAGGGTCAAGCGATTCTCCTGCCTCAGCCACCTGAGTAGCTGGGTTTACAGGCTCAAGCCACCACACCCAGCTTTTATATTTTTGCTAGAGACAAGGTTTCACCATGTTGGCCAGGCTGGTCTTGAACTCTTGATTTCAAGTGATCCACCCGCCTCGGCCTCCCAAAGTGCTGAGATTACTACAGGTGTGAGCCACTGCACCCAGCCCAAGTTGTTTTTTTTAAATTAAAAAAAAAAAAATTTAGTTCATTCCGAAGAAAGATTCCTGTAGAAAGAGACAGTCTAGTATGATGGAACACACTTCTGGTGCTAACGCACTTACAGTGTTTGTTCTCTGATGGTATCTCTGAGAATACTGGTTGTAGGAGTGGCCAGTGGAGCCTTCGGTACCAGGTTCGCCCCCAGGTCTGCGGCAGTTGTCACAGCGCCAGCCCTGAGAGAGTAGAGGCATGAAGTCAAATGGGGTTTATGATAACCTGAGGACATCATAATTTAGTGTTTGAGTTAAAGAAAAATTTCACACCTTATGCACTGGCAAAATATAAGCAGTTAATCACTAAGGAAGCTTTGATGATTATTTCATGCATTTATAACTCTTAGAATACATTTTGGCTTATTGCCATATCTTATACCTACATCTGTCTCTCTCTGTTGTTTCTTTCTCCTGAAATGTCCTCTCTTCTCTTCCTATTCAAACCTTACCCATCTGCTGAGGCTCATTCCAATCCCACCATGCTCAAAAAGTTCTCTGTACTAGCTGATAGAAAAGGCTTTCATAGAATCCTAGTGATTTTAAAAGGGACTTGAGATTACATGAACAAACATTCTTTTTTTGAGACACAGTCTCCCTCTGTCGCCAGGTTGGAGTGCAGTGGCGCCATCTGGGCTCACTGCAACCTCCGCCTCCCGGGTTCCAGCGATTCTCCTGCCTCAGCCTCCTGAGGCGCTGGGACTACAGGCGCCCATCACCATGCCCAGCTAATTTTTGTATTTTTAGTAGAGACGGGGTTTCACCATGTTGGCCAGGATGGTCTCGATCTCTTGACCTCTTGATCCACCTGCCTCAGCCTCCCAAAGTGCTGGGATTACAGGCATGAGCCACCGCACCCGGCCAAGCATTCTCATTTTATAGGTAAGGAAACAGAAACCCAGAGGAGAGGATTGACTTGCTTAGAGGGAGCAGGGAAGTCACAGTGGATCGCTGGTGGAGTTGGAGCTGCCGCCCGGGAGATAAAGTGACCCCAGCCATGTTCTTTCTAATGCACCATTTTGCCACTCTCTTCTTAAACTTCCCTAGGCAGTGAGATGGTAGCCTTTCATCTGGCCAGATGGCATGGGAGGTGGAAATGGGACCAAGCTGAGCAGAGACTTCTCTCTGAGGTTTTTGCTGGAAATGGGAGGAGTCACGTGTTCTCTTATTACCATCCTTAAGGTGGGAGGGGGTAAAGCTGGAGCTCATGGAGGTCAGTCATCAATGACACCATCAGCAGGGCCCCACTGACGCAAGAAGCCTGTACAAGGGAAGGCACGTGGAGCAAGAGGGGCTCCGGGCGCCATTGCTGGAGCAGCCCCTGAAGCTGGTGGGTCTTGGACTTTTCCATTAGGTGAGCCATTTTTGCTTAACTTGAACTGAACTTTTTTCTTACAACTAAAATGCAACCCTAAATAATATAATCACTTTCTTTCTTATATTAGAATTTAAATATTTTAGACATATTTCTCTAAGAACATATGCCCCTAACACACTACTAGTGAATATCTCCTTACAGAATCACTGAATCTTGCTTTCATATGAGAAAGTAACAGTTCCACTCCTATCTTAAATGTTCCATTTAACATTTCACTTGAGAATAGGTGTCACACATGAAAGGTTTCATGTGCATAAATAATGAGAAGATGCTGAAGTGAGACCAAAATCAGCTTCCCAGCAAATTCACTCTCCATCACACATTTTTATACCAGAGTGACTGAGTCCTACGATCCTACGATCACAGTCGTTTTAAGGGTTAATGGTAGAGCGAGAAAGACAGAGACTGAATTCAGTCTAAATTCCAATCTCTAATTCTCCTCCGTCAGAACTGGGAGCACCTCCCTCCCCATGTAATCACTGGGGGTAGCTTCCATGGGCTGCCCCTGGTGGGGCCAGGACAGGCCCCTGAAAGCCCCTGCTGCCAGATTAATTTTGCTAAAGATTAATTTCCCTAAAGACTATTTTCCGTCACATTTCTTTGCATCTTGGATACCGGTAATTGGTTAATGCCAAATGCATTAACCAGTGAGTCTCACCCTTGAGTGTGAAGCACGTATCAGGATTTGGGGAGTTGCTGGGAGGGCATGTCTTCATTGAAAACAAAGGACTGTCACATTCCGTTGCTTTTATTTGAGTTACGAGTCATTTCAATTTGAAATTTCAAATCATATTAGAGAAAGGCATATTATTATTATTATTATTTTTGAGATGGAGTTTTGCTCTCGTTGCCCAGGCTGGAGTGCAATGGCATGATCTCGGCTCACCACAACCTCCGCCTCCCGGGTTCAAGCGATTCTCCTGTCTCAGTCTCTCGAGTAGCTGGGATTACAGGCATGCGCCACCACACCCAGCTAATTTTTTGTGTATTTAGTAGAGACCGGGTTTCTCCATGTTGGTCAGGGTGGTCTCGAACTCCTGACCTCAGGTGATATGCCTTCCTCCGCCTCCCAAAGTGCTAGGATTACAGGCGTGAGCCACTGCGCCCAGCTGGTAAATTATTTTTTGTTAGACTGGGCATATTTTAGAAATGGTTGAGAAGCACTGGCTTAAATAATGGGCTGCCGAGGCCCTTCATAACCCACTACTTCCCATCTAATTTCATACCACAAGACACCAGGCAAAGGGTTGGCTCACCAAAGCCCACCTGGACCAACTCCTTTCTATCCCAGGCGGTGTGCTTTCTGTCTCTCTGTTCTCTCCCAATTAAACTGTAGCTATCCTAAACCCCAGCCAGTTCATGAGTCTCTTGCTTGCTCATTCCAGCCTACCCAGAACTGTATTTGTCAGACTCACTTAGAACTTAATTAGCTTGACTTCGAAATGTATGCTAATTTGACATCTTCAGCTATATCATTAAGAGCCAAGACCATTTCTCATTTCCTCTGTTTGTCCTGTATTACTTAGCACAGTGCTAGACCTATAACAAGGATCTGTTCTGAATCAACAGAGGGTAAAAGAAGTGGCATTTTCTTACATCTGAGATATTATTCAAAATATTTCACAACGTTGCCATGGGGACACCTGTCCATCCAAATGGAGCTGGAGGCCTAGAGCTACACTGCCCTTAACACTTTAGTTGCTGAAAAATCAAAGCAGCCTGAGAATGGTAGGGGAGCTGCCCAGGATAGGGAGAACTGGCTGAAATGAAACACATTCTATTCACCACTAATTAATTTGAATAGTATCTCTGCTTCACTTTTGATATCTCTGATGTGCTAGGGAGCTTAGGAAAATGATTGTAGCGTCATATAAACGACAGGTATTGCTATTAAGAATGACTCAAGACTCTCATGTTTTTGGTACTCTATATATTCTATCAACAGTAATAGAATGAATGGCATGTAGGGTAGACAGAACTACTCCAAAGCTCTACGTTAGCAGCTGTATGCCAACAGGAAATGTGGTATTTTAATACTTCCTAAGGGTCTCTGCCACTCCTGTATGTACAACACATCTCGCAGGAGGCCACCCTTTATCTTATCTAAATTGTAGGGAGCCTGGCACATCTGGTCTTACCCGCTGGCCTCCAAAGCATGTACAGGAGCAAATGGCACCGAGATATTCCTTCTGCCACTGTTCTCCCACATGGTACGTCTTCCCATCATCATAACACGTTGCCTCATCTGCATATAGACACAAAACAGATGCCACACATAAGCTGAGAACAATACTGCAGACTTGATTTGATCTAGGGATGGGTTCTATTTCTGTCCTAAATTCATATCATCACAGCCCAAATTCCACATACTTATGTGAATCATCCGTAAGAGAAGTACTGCTGAACAGATTTTAGGGTGGCATTTCCAAAAATTAGACCTAATACACTGCAAAGGGTCCAATGGGAAGACGGAAATCATATTTTAAAAGTGAATCTACAGACCAATAAAGCTTTTTTGTAGCATTTCACTGCAGATAATGGTCAAAATACTCAAGTTGGAAAAGTACTAAAGCATCCTATAATAACATTAAATCGTGACTCATTTTTGAAGCTTGTCTCCACCTTCCCAAATCAAAAGATTAACAAACTCACTCTTCACTCCTCAAGGAGACCTAATGTCTCCAATCATTTCTGTGAATGAGAGTTACAGCCTGATAATGAAAGTAGGAATGCTTAATAAGGCACTAAAAATGATCTGTGATGACATACGAGGATCACACTTGAATTCTCCTTTTCCGTTCCCAAGACACGTGCAGCTCATCATCTGGCCATTTTCTCCCTGACGGTCCCACTTCTCTCCAATCTTGTAGTTCACACCATTGTCATGGCACCATCCTGTAGGGGTGGGGAAAGTCAGGACCAAAAGTTATTTGTATGTTCTGGGTCACAAGACAGCAGGTGAACTGGGACATATCACAGGGTCTTCAGAGCCACGATCTGGAAAAAATAGCAAGGAAAGTTAAAGATAATAACCCCTATAATGGGTCTATTTATTTACTTTTTTTTTGAGACAAAGTCTTGCTCTGTCACCCAGGCTGGAGTGAAATGGTGTAATCTCGGCTCACTGCAACCTCCACCTCCTAAGTTCATGCAATTCTCATGCCTCAGCTTCCTGAGTAGCTGGGATTATAGGCACGCCCCACCATGCTAATTTTGTGTGTGTGTGTGTGTGTGTGCATGCATGTGTGGTATTTTTAGTAGAGATGGGGTTTTACCATGTTGGGTAGGCTGGTCACAAACTCCTGACCTCAGGTGATCTGCCCACCTTGGCTTCCCCAAGTGCTGGGATTACAGGTGTGAGCCACCACACCTGGCCAATGGGCCATTTCTTTAGTTGAATTTTAAAATATTATTTTTTATCATTTACCATTTTCTAGGGCATTTTAAGATCCAATTTATTCTGCCATAATCATGTCATACAAATAGTCAAATAAGCCAAGTGCGGTGGCTCACGCCTGTAATCCCAGCAGTTTGGGAGGCCGAGGCGGGCGGATCACGAGGTCAAGAGACTGAGACCATCCTGGCCAACATAATGAAACCCCGTCTCCACTAAAGTACAAAAATTAGCTGGGCATGGTGGCGTGCACCTGTAGTCCCAGCTGCTTGGAGGCTGAGGCAGGAGAATTGCTTGAACCTGGAAGGCGGAGGTTGCAGTGAGCTGAGATGGCACCACTGCACTCCAGCCTGGTGCCTGGCGATAGAGCAAGACTCTGTCTCAAAAACAAAACAAAACAAAACAAAAAAACCTCAAATGAAATGATTTTGATTTGAATTCTCACTATTAAGATTTAAAATTGTGGAAAACTAAAGTGGGATTGGAGTAGACTTTTAGGAATAGATCCTAGATGAAAAATCACTTTTGGATTTGCAGAAATCCTGGACACAAAGTAGTTCAATTAACTGTAAAACAAGGATCAGCTGATTTCCACATGCTACCACCTATTTCATGTACATGGGAAGAGTAAAAAATAAATAAATAAACCTGGATAAAACAAAACAAAAATAAACAAAATGTTAAATCATTGGTTATTATCCACCTCAAATAAGGCTGGTTCTGTGGAATACCTGAGTCACAAGTTATATATCTTTAACCACTACACATAAAAGATGACTTTTTAATCTCCAGGGCTTAGACAACAAAACATACCTCAGAAGCTTATATAACAATATACCACTTCTTCCATTTTATCAACAAGTCAGCCTGCCTTAAACTACAAAGTAAAAGAATTAGACAACTATGACATCAAAACAAAGATTATGTAAGCTCAGCCAAAGAGTCACATAAACGAACTTAACAGCTCTGCTCCCACAATTGCACCTCAGAACTTACATGGGTAATAAACATACAAACTTAAATGTAGTTCGGTTTCAGGAGTTAAGAGCCACGTAGTTGAAGTCAAATATTAAAATTTCCAGCTCCTAAACAGAATACGATATTTTTACTGTTTTTCATTTTCAAGTGGTCAAACATGGAAGTCTATATTGAAAACATTGGCTGGGTTTTAAAATTTCAGTCTGGATTAAACGATTTCAAGGATACAAGTTAAGTAAAATACTTTGAAAATCTTTTTACAAGGTCTTATATTCTAATTCCACAGGATATAACTCTGTATGTCTGTAGGAGGCTTATTGATAGGCATAATGGTCAACACCTATAAAAATGAACCAATTGTCAATAATAATCACATCTCCTAAACACAAAGAATAAATGAAAGGTTTATAAATTCTAATACTAAATCTCAAAGTATAATAGATATTTCCTAGGCACGTTTTAACTTAAAAAAATTGAAAAATTAAAACCTATTAGAATTTGAAAATCATTTATCAATTCAAGTTGATTTTTAATTATCTAAAAGTAGATGATCTGTATTTTTCCTTTTATATCTCTAGCAGCATTCAAGGTACCTGGGCTATATATGTGGTGTGAAAGTGTGTGCATGTGTACTATGATATATGCATGTTTGGTTTATGTTGAAAAAGACAAGAGTTTTTGAGTATAAATGTTCACCTCTGATCTCACTCAATAATAAAGATCAAAAGAGATTTGGGGTTTTCCTGTGTCTCTAATACTCTTAATTAGACCTGGTTCTAAAAGTCTTTAACTTTATCAATTTGTTTTCACTGAAAATTTCAAAAATCAAATTAGCTCCATAATCTTATGCTTAATTAATAGTTGTATTGGCATACAACCCTTGAAATGAAGCAATATCCAACAAGTAAAATTTCCCATCATTTTTCTATGATGCAAAATATTACTTTGAGTCAAACAGTATTCCCTTGTTTGCTTCATGTTTGGAAGAGCCTGTGTCTTCCAAACATGCTTCCTTGGCACATGAGTGCATGCATGGAACCAGAGGAGATGAACACGCAAGTGGATGGACAAAGCAACTACTCACTAGATGAATCACATCTGAAATGACCACTTCCAAAGCCTAAGCACTGGCACAAGAGTTTAAAGCCTGATTCAGACATTCGTTCCCACTCATCTCCGACGGCGTAATGAGAAACCGTGTAGGGGTCAAAGCACGAGTCATCTGTAGGTTGGCCCAAGCCTTCGTTGACTATGAAGAAAGGGAGGAAAAAGCAAAAAGAGACATTTTATTAATGGATTTGGACCATAAGAAGAAAACAGAATGATTGTATACAATGACTTAATCTAAAACAATTCCAGGAGGATTAAGAGGCATTCATCTGTTCTAACAAGGAAGTAACTGCTCTAAAAACCATGCTTAGAGGTAGTCAGTGGATACCTGTCACAGGCCTCTGACAAGAAGCCCATCTTTGATTTTTCCTTTTACTTCTAACAAATTGCCATTTCTGTTAAAAGTGCTTTATAGAACATGGAACAGATCTTGAGGCAATTTTAAGCCAGTTGAGAACTTTAATGGGATGCAAAGACTAGCGATACCTTTCCATTAGTACCTGGGTTACCTTGGGCTAGCTATTTAACATCTCTCTGCCTTACTTCCCTCATCTGCAATACTAGGATAATAATAAAAATATCTATACCTCCTGGGGATCTTGTGAGGATGATATAAGGTCATGAATTCAAAGGACTGACCCTTTTCCAAGACTTAGAAAGTGCTCACTAAATAAAGAATAATTGTTAAAGGCTAACTTACGCTTATAATGTAAAAGTCTTAGCATTTTAATATACCATTATAATGTAATTTTTACTTTTATTATTGCATTTTTTTTGTATTATAGTGCAGAAAGCCTAGATTTTGGACATTGTTATTGTAGTGGTGAGACTGCTTTACTTTATCAGTGAAGTCAACTCTTTCACATAAGAAAAAGCCAAGGGAATACAGATGATTTAGAATAAGAGAGTCTCTTCATGTTACCTATGCTCTTATCTCTTTATGATTTGGAAAAGCTTATTTTAAAACAATCTATGCAAACAAAGCATGCTTCAAATTATTCTCTAAAAATTAAATAAATTAATTTACTTTGACTTAAAATTCCACTGTGTATTTTTCTTTTTATAGTGCAAAACTCAAAAGCTCAAAAGCAGTAGATACTTGAAGTGCCTAATTTTTGAAAGGCGTCACCCTTGAAGAAAACAGTGTTTTGGAGAGCTGGTAAGTCTGAGACATCTCAAAGCTGGGAGAACTTGGTTAGAATGCAGAATACTGCTGCTGGGAATAAGGAGTTTAAAAGAAAAATGGAAGGAGCTTAAATTGTTACTAGGGGTTTCTATACTCAAAAAAGAGCTAGGAGTTAAAATTTCATCCTAACTAAAGTTATAGAGATGGAATCTTTAAAAAAAAAAAAAAAAAAAAAAAAGACTTAGAAAAGCACAAAGACTGGCTGGGCGCAGTGGCTCATGTGGGCAATCCCAGCACTTTGGAAGACCAAAGCGGGCAGATCACAAGTTCAGGAGCTCGACACCAGCCTGGTGAATATGGCAAAACCCCGTCTCTACTAAAAATACAAAACTTAGCCAGGCATGGTGGCGGATGCCTGTAACCCCAGCTGCTCGGGAGGCAGAGGCAGGAGAATTGCTGGAACATGGGAGGCAGAGGCTGCAGTGAGCTGAGAAAAAAAGAAAAGCACAAAGATCTTTTTGCTCTTGAAAATTCTGTACACATGGCACTCTACTAGTAAAACCACAAGAGGCAAAGATAAGCATCACTGTGGATATGTAACACAACAAACACAAAATAATCTCCTCCCAGCCTCTCTCCAGCCAAATGCTCAACTGCTTAATTCACAGGAATTTATACATGTAAAGTAGCACAGTCATCTATCAGATGAAGGAGGAGCCTAAAATTAAGGAACTGGCCCTAGGAATAAAACCTATCACTTGGCAAAGACAGGACTTAGCACTCTGTTGGTGTGGAGTGGAGAAACCTGTTGGAAGATTCAGGATTCACAGTTTTGATTATTCCCTATCTCATGTGGCTTGGTGAATCTTCAGCTGCTGCAAATTGAGCAGCCAGGTGGCACACTATTGGTTAAAAAGGATTTTCCAGGTGCTACAGAGAAGACTCAATGATCCTTTAACTTCTAGAGAGGCTTTTGGCCTATATAGTCAGAAAAAAAAATTGGAAATAACATTGGGAAAAATGGAAATAACATTGGAAAAGTGGAATAACATTGAAATAACATTCTCTGCAGACATAAATGCACCATGTTGGTGGCATTTTATATCAGGAGCAAAAGCCAACTGTCCCCATGTCTACAGAAGGGGCATTTTCTTTATAGGTAATCGTTTCTGTATTTAAGAACCACTCAAGAGGACAGCAGCATGGTGAGATGGAGAGGGTCTGGGAAAAGACATAGGGAAACCTGTGCCCTATATCAACTCAGATACTCACAAGTAAGGACTCAGAATGTGGTACTAAATAATATTTGAAGTCCCTTCCAGGTCTGTAATCATATCACCATTTGAGAGTCTGTCAATTACATATGCATTTTGTGAAGACAACAGGATACGGCAGGAGGAGGGGGAGAGATTAATTTAAAATAAAGTTGCTCATTTATTTCATGCTGATGTGCTGCATTACTTCCCAAAGATAGTAAGACAATGGCAACAAAGGTACAGTCAACAGAAAAGCCCATCTCTGGTGTAGAGCAGAGGGGAGCCTGTGACTAGACATGTGTTTACATACCAGAGTTGCCCACTGTCACAACCTCTTCCCGAACCTTATGCCTCTGCTGGTCCTTCAGCGCCTCCACTATGATGTTGTAGGTGGCACCTCTGGTGAGGCCTGTCAGAGTGGCACTGGTGGAAGTTCCAGGAACCCTGAACTGCAATTATCAGTACATCCAAAGCAGAGAGAAAGCATTATAGTGAGAATGACATGTGGTCTGCTCTTATCAATAACCCTCACTATTTAAACAAAGCAAAGGAAGACAAAAAAAAAAAAAGAAAAGGTGGGGTATAGGGGTTCTAACTAGCTGAGGAGAGAAATGGAACAAGGATAGGGGCTATCATTCCTGCCAGATATTCCTGCCAACAATCTACCTATGTGCTCCGTAGTTACCGGGAGCCTTGGACAACACCAGAGATGGCCTGCCCTTTATCTTGCTTCAGTCACAGATCTGGATAAGCCCTCTGGAAGCCCTGGCCATGTCAGCTTCACATAAAACCTGGACACTGAACTATATGGGAGATACAGTCATGCTACTCCAGGTCACATCTGACCCCCATGTGGAGTCCTTAAAACAGTTTGGCAAATCCTCAAACTCATGTTTCTAAGCTCAGACATTTCCTACAGTGTTGTCAGTTTTTAAAAATTCTGCCATTTTTTAAAAATAACAACACAAAATTGATACTGTCAACACAAATTAAAGAATATACGTTTTAGAGAATCAGTCATTTATCAGCTGCTCTGCACAGCTTCACATGTTTTTTTTCTTTAGACATCTTGTGGATAGTGGGCTTTTTCAAGGACAAATCGTAAAGGTAGTGTTTTAGACTTCTTACACAAATGGAAATTCAGGTAGAATATTTTTCTTTCTTTTCTGGAATCATCTCTGCCTATCTTACTCAAAAAGGAGTCTCAAATGCATGAGAATAATAGAACTCATTTCATTTTCTCTATGAAATAAAAGTTAGTGACTCTCTGGTATGTCTTCCAAAGTAGAGCCATATTGGGATTAAAAAGAAAAAAGCAGGGCAGCCAGGTGCGGTGGCTCACGCCTGTAATCCCAACACTTCGGGAAGCTGAGGCCAGCAGATCACAAGGTTAAGAGATCGAGCCTATCCTGGCCATGGTGAAACCCTGTCTCTATTAAAAATACAAAAATTAGCTGGGCGTAGTGGCACGCACCTGTGGTCCCAGCTACTTGGGAGGCTGAGGTGGAAGAATCGCCTGAACCCAGGAGATGGAGGTTGCAGTGAGCAGAGATTGCGCCACTGCACTCCAGCCTGGCGACAGCGCAAGACTTCATCTCAAAAAAAAAAAAAAAAAGAAAAAAGCAGGGCTTCAATGTGCTGTCTTCCAAGAGATTCTAGAAGTGAAACCACTTTTTTTTTTTTTAATAAGAGACAGGGTTTCACTATGTTAACCAGGCTGGTCTTGAACTCTTGACCTCAAGTGATCCACCTGCCTTGGCCTCCCAAAGTGCTGGGATTACAGGTATGAGCCACTGCACTCAGCCGTGAAGCCACTTTTTATCAGAGGGCTCTGGTCACTTCAGTTACCTAACTTACTGCTTTCTGAGCTGCCCCATGAGAAGTGAAGAGAAAAATTAATTACCTGTAAGGGTTCTTCATCATTGCCAACAGGATGACATGAAATGATGTACTCAGAACTTTCCTGGAATGGGGTCCAAGAGATGGTTGTCTGAGAGAGAGCTTCTTGTCCTGTAGAGGCATTTGGATTGAGTCCCAGACCGTGGGGGTAAAGGTGAAAGTCTACGTCTCCCCTGGGGACGTGACCAATTTGGATTTCCTCACCTACATTCGGCGGGTACGGTCTTGGCCTATGCCTTATGGGGGCGGCCGTTGTGGGCGGTGTGGTCCGCCTAAAACCATGTTCCTCAAAGATCATTTGTTGCCCAACACTGGGTTGCTGACCAGAAGTGCCAGGAAGCTGAATACCATTTCCAGTGTCATACCCAGGGTGGGTGATGAAAGGGGTCTTTTGAACTGTGGAAGGAACATCCAAGATCTCTGGTCCATGAAGATTGGGGTGTGGAAGGGTTACCAGTTGGGGAAGCTCATCTAGCCGAGAGAGGTTAGAGCCAAAAAAGCAAAGCGCATTAAGCTCCAGTAAGTAGCAGCAATACTAATTATTGATTTAGGCACACATGACTGTCCATCAAGTTGATAAAAGTCCCCAGAAAATTAGCAGTTCTGAGATCACAAAACACTTTTATCCAGAGAGAAATCTTTAGGATTTTCCTCAAAGGTTTCTTTATAGTTTAGAAAGAAAAAGGTGTTAGTATGAATTTATCATACACACAAAGCTTTAAACCGCTGAGCTCCATAGAAGCTGCCTCTGCTCAAATTAAGCCTAATGGAACTGAAGTGTGTAGTCTTTCTCTTCTTTCTTTTTTAAATTTGAGAAGCAGGTTGTAGGAAGTAGAATCCAGACTAATCAATATCAGTGTCATAAGTATGAGAATTACAGAGGTTTGGGTCAAGAGTTTTTTACAGTATGAAATGGTAAAAATGGAAAAAACACACATGTTCATTTTAAAATTTTTCCTATTACCACGAATACAGCATTTTCTTGAAATTAAACTGAAACTGGATGAAAAAGTAAGACATTAGAAACCAAATAATAAATAAAGATAAATGTGAGGGTTTCTCTCCCTCCTTTAAAAAAGGAAACATTTTAAAATTCAACAGAAGGTATAAAAGAAGAGCAGTAATAGTGACTTGGTTTTACATTTTAACATCTTGTTTGAATTTTTAAAAGGCAAATAACAAGGCTTTATTTTGAGTGGCTGTAGTAAAGAAAAAAAATAAAACCAAACTCTGTGCATGTTAAATTATTCCTGCTATTAAAAAATACAATATATACACTATGGTGTTAAAAAAAAAGTCACAAAGAACGTTTTCATATTGCAAGATTGCTCATTTGTTATTAGTTTTGTTCTAATTTTCTCCTTGTCACCTGCAAGGTACTCTTACCTGTCTTTTTCCTTCCAATCAGGGGCTCGCTCTTCTGATTATTCTTCAGGGCAATGACGTAAATTGTATATTCGGTTCCCGGTTCCAGGCCTAACGGGAGAACAGAACCAGCACATTATGTTGATGGGCTCAGCTAGTCAAATGGAGTCAGTGTCACCAGCAGAGGCTACTGGGAGCAGGACCTTCCTCTCCACTGGGTGTTGGCCTCTTGAAAGCAAAATCAACTTCCCTTTTCTTACATAAACACCCAATATCCTGCATATGAAGTCCACATCACAAACTAATCATCTTACTGTCATATCTGACACCTGAATAGACGCTTTTCGACTAACTTTTCCAGGGTATTTTTCTCAACGTGGTCTTCTTTGCCTTTTTGAATTTAAGAAAATCAGCATCATCTACTGCCACTGGAATATAAATGTGAAAGAGAGTCCTGCAGATTACATACATGACAGCCCTAACCACCAGGCAGTCCTCAGTGGCAGATCAATGAAAAGTGAAACAAGAGGCAAGTGCAGAGTAGGAGAGATTGCCCAGTCTCTGTGCAGCCTCTGTGGGAAGTGCCTAGTTCAATTCCTCTCATACCTCCTTCTATTTTCCTGTTTCCCCCAATTCTAAAAAGGCAGTGTCTCCTCCTAATGTCTGTATGTTCTATGGGAATTTTAAAGTCCAGGTGATACTCTATATATACTGATATGGTCTGGCTCTGTGTCCCCATCCAAATCTCATCTTGCATTGTAACCCCCATGTGTTGAGGAAAGGAGGTGACTGGCTCGTGGGGGTAGTTCCCCCAGGCTGTTTTCATGATCCTGAGTTCTCACAAGATCTGATAGTTTTGTAAGTGTTTGAAACTTCTTCCTTTGTGCTTCTTTCTCTTGCTGCCATGTAAGACATGACTGCTTCCCTTTCTACCATGAATGTACATTTCCTGAGGCCTCCCCAGCCATGCAGAACTGTGAGTCAATTAAACCTCTTTCCTTTATAAATTACCCAGTCTTGGGTAGTATCTTCATAGCATTGTGAAAATAGACTAATACACATAGTTTAAATTTTCATCTCTTAGGCAAAAATAGTACTAGAGGCTTATAGTCTTTCCCACCAAGGTAGCCAACTCTTATTCCCTATTCCAGGCATTCTTTCCAATGTGGGTGGTTGGGATCACTCTGCCTCAGATCCATCCTGTGATAGTGGTCAACAAGGTCAATGGCAGATGGTGCTCTGGCAAGTCCTGTAAGATTACCATATCTATAGAGAGCAGAGTATAATGATAGAATCACAATCAGCTAGTTTTCTTTGAAAAATATCTTTCTCCAGGACTGAACTGACAGGTATCTGGCCAACTCATGGCAAAAAGAAAACATGAGTCTAGTCATTCCATTAGGACAGTATTGAAATTGCATTTTCCTTCACTCATGCCTTCTGGGATGCATTGAGCTCTGCCACTCCTACAGAGAATGCTTTCTGAGGTGATCAGGAATAGGGTTTCTCATTCTCATGACACAGTATCAAAGACACAGTAAGAGTTTGCTAAGAACTTCATGTGTCCTAAGTAGTAAGAAGGAAAGTGACAGCATGGAAGCAGCAATACCAGTAATAGTAGCCTCTGTGACACCAGGGCGGGGCCGAGGGACCACCTCTCTGGGAGGAGACCCAGGCTTCTCATACTTGATGATGTAGCCAGTAATCCTGGCACGTGGTGGCTGCCATGATACCAGCAAGGAATTGGGTGTGGTGGCCAGGAAACGCAGGTTGGATGGTGCATCAATGGCTGAAAGAAAACAAAATTAAGTCTCTAAGAAGACAAATAAATTACTCCCACATTTTTCTCCCCAGCCCTTCTAAACAGACTTAAAAGAATCTGAGAACACTGTAAACTGGAAACAGGATTCTCTGGAATCTAGAATATAAAAATATCAGCTTCACATTTGTTTTTTGAGTTCACGAGAACTGACTGCATACAAGTCAGTGGCATTTCCTCAGTAGAAGGTATAGTTACCAGTGGAGGCATCGATGACCACAGGGGAGCTCCGGGCATTGTCGTTCAAGGTGTACAGGTAGATCTTGTAGTCAGTGCCCGGTTGTAAACCTGGGATTTGAGAAGAGATGATTTTTATCAGTTCTGGCTTGTAGGAGAATTTTCAAGCTTGACTGCAATTTTTCTAGGTTCCTCCATCATCCCATATTTATATAGATTACAAGCGGTCCACATTTGAACAGTAAAGTAGAGCATGGTATAGATGTCAACTGTCAACAAAAAACATATCTCAAAAGTGAATCACTGATGGAGAGACAAGGACACCGGCTAAAGGAAATTCTGGAATGCAAAAATGCTATGTTGGAAGAGGCCTTCTTGCAGAATGAGTGGCAGCCATTTACTGAGCTTTTCTCTGTACAGTAATCAGATGGTCAGTAGTTGGGCCTTGGAATCATCATTTTAAAAAGCTCAAAAAGACCTCAGATACTGAATATTCTTTGGTTATAATGTTGACCTTTATTAAGTAGTATTGCTTACTCTTATATTAACTTTGCTTTTTAATCTATGTTAATGCTACGATCTATACATCATTATTTTTTATTTCTTTTAGTTTTAAACTTTGTTATAATTTTTTAAATAAGAAAGGGCACCGTAATGAAAGATCAAACTTGTTGAATAAAACTTATGCCATTTCTCTGACAAATGCTACACAAAATCAGGCATTCAAAGGACAAAACTATTTCTGATCATAGCACAAAAATCACGTTCTAAAACTGGGTTATTATGATAACACTGAAAAGAAGTTTTATCAGTGTCAGTCACAGAACAAATAATAAGCCAATTTACAATGTGGATATTTGTTAACAAAGGTAGTTAATGCAGTGAGTTCCCTGACCTGTGATGGTGTAGCTTCTGATATCTGGGCTGATGGTTCTCTGGATTGGAGTCTGGCCATTGGCTGGAACAGCATCAACTTGGAAGCCAGTGATCGTCTCGGTCTTGGTTCTCCAGCTAATGGTGATGGTGGTCTCAGTAGCATCTGTCACACGAGCCCTTCTTGGTGGGCTGACATCTGCACAGGATCGTAGCTAGAGATTAATGCCTGCTTGGCTCATCCATGGAAAGTTTTGGTATTTTTAAACGTTTCCTTGGTATATATCAAATTCATCCATTTCAAGAAATATATAACTAGTAATATGTAGATTATCTCCTTTGACATTCACTGTAATTAGAAAATATGAAAATATCTACCTCTCATATATTTTATTTTGAAGAACTGAAAAACTTTATAGATACTACCAGTGGTTCCCAGGGCTGGCTTTATAGTATCTACAAATACTTCAATAAATATTAAAAATATTAATGTATTATAATATAAAAATATGTGTGGTAGGAGTTATAATAACAAGACTAGCTAATAATTATATTTGTGTTTGTGTGTGTGTGTGTGTGTGAGAGAGAGAGAGAGAGACAGAGAGAGACAGAGTGTGTGTCTAATATTCCAAGTATTTTGTCTTTTCTCTCAACAAGTACAGTGCCATCCCTGCTTTGTAAACGATGAAACTTTGACACATTACCTGACTTTTGAAAAGGCATACATAGTTATTGATATAACAGAAGACTAGAATCTAAGCCTGATTTGGTCCAATGTGATGTGCTGTGATATAATTTGTGATATCACTGTGCTGTGATATAATCTGCATATTTGTCCCTGGCCAAATCTCATGTTGAGTTGTCATTCCCAGCTAGAGGTGAGGACTGGTAAGAGGTGTTTGGATCATGGGGGCAGATCCCTTGTGGCTTGATGCCCTCTTTGTGACAGTGAGTTCTCAAGAGATTGGATCATTTAAAAGTGTGTGGCACCTCCCTCCCAACTCTCTCTGTCTCTCGCTCTTGCTTTTGCCACAGCCATGTGATGTGCCTGCTCCCTCTTGGACTTCCACCATGACTGAAAGCTTTCCAAGGACTCCCTAGAAGCCAAGAAGATACCAGCACCATGCTTCCTGTAAAGCCTGCAAAACTATGAGCCAATTAAGCTTCTTTTCTCTCTGTCACCCAGGCTGGAGTGCAGTCAGCTCACTGCAACTTCTGCCTTCTGGGTTCAAGCGATTCTTCTGCTTCAGCCTCCCAAGTAGCTGGGACTGCAGTCGTGTGCCACCACACTTGGCTAATTTTTTGTATTTTTAGTAGAGATGGGGTTTCACCGTGTTAGCCAGGATAGTCTCAATCTCCTGACCTCATGATCTGCCTGGCTCAGCCTCCCAAAGTCCTGGGATTACAGGTGTGAGCCACCATGCCCGGCCAGGTATTTCCTTATAGTGATGTAAGAATGGCCTAATATTGATTGTTAAGCTATAGCAGAAGCCAGTGGGTTCTCCTCAAGCCTATCTCTATGAAAACAAATTCTAATACAGCATAAACTAGATGTCAGTCTTAGTCCATAACACCAACATTGTAACCATACGAAGTGATTCAATATGTGTCAGTAGACCCCTTTTTCAAGGAGTATAAAAGATGAGTCATATGTCAAAAAGGTAATCAAATCAATTTTCAAACTAAGACTAATTCCACTCCTAACATATCAATCTAAAAAATCATTTGCTTTTTTTTTTTTTTTTTTTAAGAGACAGGACCCTGCTATGTTGCCCAGGCTGGTCTCAAACTCCTGGTCTCACGTGATCCTCCTGCCTCAGCTTCCCAAACTGCTAGGATTTTAGGCATGAGCCACTGAACCGTCCCGATTTACCATTCTTTAATTTTTGTTTATACAGAAGTTTTGTTGATATGAAGACATTTTATTACTTACTCTCCAGAGTGGTGACAACTCCCTGAGCTGGTCTGCTCGTCAAAGAGTCCTTAAGAGCGTAGACACTCACTTCATATTTGGTGGCCACCTAGAGAATAAGGGCATGGTAAGCTTTAGCAGTGTCATCAGCTGAAACCCTGGGAGTTTCACTACAGCATTAGGTCAATGCAATGGTTATGAAAGAAAAAATAAACTAGCAAAACTCACAACCTTGTAAATTCCTAGATTAATTCCATTCCTACAGTGCAGATGATCAACATTTTTATCAATTTTAAAATGCTCCTAGCTGTTAAACTTAAGTAAGCCATAGATTACATACTTAAACAGCCAGTAAAAAAATGAGGAAAGTGGGTATTAGTGTATTTTTCTTTTTTAATGATCTGACAGTTACAAATCATATTTTTTTCTTTATCATAGAGAGGCAAAGAGAATCTTCCATTCTGTCTCTGTACCCTTTCTGTTGTTTCCCCTGAAATTAGCCTTATGTTAAGAGGTACATCAGTCCCCTAGGTTCCTAGCAGTTTTCTGCATGTATGTCTGGAAGGATTTTAAAATGTTTTAATGAGAGTAGGGTCAAGGTAGACTGGCACAAACTGTAAAATATTCCTTACCAAGGTAATGGAACTCAGAAAATGCATAACTAAGTCGATTTATGCATTCAACCAATGGATATGTAAATTTTCCTCCACAACCTTTTAACATAAGCACAATACATCTAAGACAGCTGCACAAAATCCAAAGCTATTTATAAAATTCCATCCCAATAGTCAGCTGGAAAACTTAGGTCAACATAAATAATTACATATAAAATTACAATAAGATTATTTGATGCAGAGGAAAAGAACAGTTAGATTTATTATGACATTATATTTTCACCACCTTAGAAACTGTGTTAGAGATGATCTCCATCTTTATTCCAATGAACAAAGGTCACGTCTTACCATAAGTCCTGACACAACCACAGATGAGCTGTCAGGAGCAAGGTTGATTTCTTTCATTGGTCCAGTCTTCTCCTTGGGGGTCACCCGCACTCGATATCCAGTGAGCTGAACATTAGGTGGTGTCCACTGGGCACTCAGGCTTGTTGGCGTGACCTGAGTGAACTTCAGGTCAGTTGGTGGAGGAATGGCTGTCGGGATGGTCATTGGTTAGACGTTATTTTATAGGAAATGGGGAATAAGGAGAATAAAGTGAGTTCCAAGAAGTAGAATGGATTGTTCTAGTTGGGTTAGGTGGGTTCTCTGGTCAAGCAAAGATTCAGTACAAGAAAGTACAATAAGGGAAGCAAAATGAAGAAAGCGTTTGCTGAGAAATGTGTTTTATATCCACCAATTCTCAGAATCACTGAAAACATTTGGGTAAATGCCAGAACTCTAGGAGATTTTAAATTTTAGAAGTTTTTTTGCTTTGCCTTAAAAAAACAAAAAGGTTGAATTGGCTTATTGGCCATTATGATTTATTTTCCCTTTGTATGGAAAAATAAGCAATAGCCCTTTTTCTTTCTTAAAAATTTAAATTAATTAATTAATTATTTTAGAAACAGGGTCTTGCTCTGTCATCCAGGCTGCAGTGCAGCAGAGCTATCACAGCTCACTGCAGCTTTGAACTCCTAGGCTCAAGGGAACCTCTACCTCAGCCTCTTGAGCACCTGGGACTATAGGCATGTGTCACCACACCTGGCTAATTTTTTTTATTGCATTTTAGGTTTTGGGGTACATGTGAAAAACACGAAAGATTGTTGCATAGGTACACACATGGCAGTGTGATTTGCTGCCTTCCTCCCCATCACCTGTATCTGGCAACCTGGCTAATTTTTTAAATTTTTTCTTAGAGATGGGGGTCTCACTTCATTGCTCAGGCTGATCATGAACTCCTGGCCTCAAGCCATCCTCCCACCTTGGCCTCCCAAAGCACTGGGGTTACAAGTGTGAGCCATTGCACCCAGCCTCCTTTTTCTACATACAGTATCTTTGTATGGATAACCATTTCACACAGTATTCCATCCAAAAAAGAGAGAATAATGTTTTTATTGTCTCTTTATTTGGACCCTATGGCAGATATGGCTGCTAAATTTGATATTCTCTCTGTAATGCGGCATAAGAAGAAAATTGGTTCCTAACAGAAGCAGAAAAGAGAAGCGAAGAGCAATAATATAGACTGTCACCTCTATGGTTTATGTTGTCGCTAGGATACATCTTTAGCATTCTACTCTGCTTCAGAAATAAAGCACAAGAAAATCAAGTATTATGGAAAGCGATTGCCCTATTGATTGTTTCCTATGTGTCTGAATCACAACGATTTAAGCTAATTATACAGCAGCACATGATATCTAATCAGAGAAGAAAGGTCTTACCCATGTGTGCTCAGAATCATGCTGCTATGAAATGCCCCAGTTTGGGTTCCTTTTTATAAGTAAGCTCTATGATGCCAAACTTCTTTCCTTTATACATAGTGGGGGTAATCACAGGGAGCCATAGCTTAGGAAATAATCCACAATTTTAGTATCATCTTCAAATGTCTTGCTTTATGGTCTTGTTTATTAGACTTGTTTACTTAAATATCACCTAAGTTCTATTGTTTCTTACCATTCCTCTTTAAAGAGGATCTTTCTTAATAGTTTTTTTCACCCTTACATGGGAATCAATAGCCCAATGAAGTATAATTCATTCAGCAGGGCATAAAGCCGCTGCTCCCGTGGGCACCCGGTGGTGCGATTAACCATATACCTGTGGACTGGGTTCCAATCAGGGGCTGGCTCTCCATATCATCGTGCAAGGCAACCACACTGACTGTGTACTCAGAACCCGGTCTGAGGCCTTGCAGCTCTGCAGTGTCTTCTTCACCATCAGGTGCTGGGAATAGCTCATGGATTCCATCCTCAGGGCTTGAGTAGGTCACCCTGTACCTGGAAACTTGCCCCTGTGGGCTTTCCCAAGCAATTTTGATGGAATCGACATCCACATCAGTGAATGCCAGTCCTTTAGGGCGATCAATGTCTGTTAGGCAAATTAATGGTAAGAGGTTATGTGAAAAGCAAGTTGTGAAATAAGCATTTTTATAACATGCAAAGCAGTTTTGCAGATACCATTTTGTTTGGTGAATTAAAGTCCATTTAACCCACTATCAAATAGAAAATTACTTAAACATTTGCTTAGTTTTTCTTGGTTTAGAAAATATGCAATGTTGCATCACTTATTAAAACATAGGTGTATGTGAGATAAGTAGATACCCTGCAAAATGTCCCCACAGTGGGGATGTATTCATATTAATTTAAAGATATTCTACCATGATTTGATTTTACAAGGTAATGTTAGTCTCATAGACCTGGATTTTCTATACCTTGGAAGTGGTAAAGCTGATTTGTAATGTCAGATTCAAATAGTTATAATTCTTCTTAAACTCTTCTTTCCCCCTCTCTATTAAGCATTTCTATTACACTGTGGTCCAGCCATAGTCCTTCAAATGCCCCAGACATAACAGCTACATGAGGTACACTTCAATCAGCTTTACCATCCAGTTGTAGAAAATACAGTCTAGAAAAATATTTTGTAGATTTGCTGTAGGCAAATAAGATTTTGCTGAGGCCATTTGAGCAAAAGAAATTTAAAGCACAGCAACTAACTATGGTAGTTTCACAATTTCTTTCCCTGTAAGTTCCTTGCTTTGCACTGAGAAGGAAAACATGTCTGTAAAGGGCTCCGCTCAAGATATAAACTAACCAACAAGTGGACTTTCCCTATGTATAATTGCAAAAGACATGTGGCGAGCATTCAGACACTCAAGAACAAAATTCAACTTTGTAAGTGGAAACCAAGCAGTAGTTACGTACTGGTTACTGCAGTCTGAACCAGTGGTTGACTCTCGCCGTTTGGATTCTGAGCATAGACGCTAACCACATACTCCACTGTGGGCTGCAAGCCTTCAATGGTCATTTCTGTTTGATCTGCGAAGAGAGTGAAAAGCAAATGCAACATCTATGTCACCCACTATACAATCATCCAAGCGGCTTCTCGAGTTTGGTAGTAAACATACGGTGGCCTAGAATTTTTATTTGCAGAATTGTAACAAAAATATGGAAGAGTCAGACTTTGATTTCCTCTTGGACAAACCTGTTAATTGCTAATACAGATTACCACATGGGAGTGAAGTCACACTCAAGGATAAGCTCTAAAACTTAATACAGTGTCCCCAACAATTAGTGACAATGCTGTCAGAAAAAATGAAAATTGACTTTAATCAATTGCCTTAAGATCCTAATTTCACAAGTATTCTACCTAAAAACAAAGACAACATAGCTAAAAGGATCTGAAAAAGTCGGTGATGTAATTTCTCTCTTCTTAGTGTGGATGATAAACAAAGCCAGAAGGGTGAATCTGACAATTTAAGAGGAACGTATCACTAAATAGAACTATCCATGTAAAACCAGAAATGCACTTATCCTAAAACTTCTACTGTGAAGAGGGTTGATAACAGTCTTGATCTCTGAACTCAGGAATGGGGAAAATGATGACATATGACAAGAAATACATAGTACTCACAGCAAGGTAGCCATTTATATAAAAAAGAATATTAGGTGGTCCTACCCCATCCATCCTGTTGTAAATGAGATGCAGATTATTCTTTTTTCCCCACACTGAGATGGAGTCTCTTATTCTGTCACCCAGGCTGGAGTGCAGTGGTGCGATTTCGGCTCACTGCAACCTCCACCTCCAGCATTCAAGCGATTCTTGTGTCTCAGCCTCCCAAGTAGCTGGGACTACAGGCATGAGTCACCATACCTGGCTAATTTTTTATGTTTTCAGTAGAGATGGGGTTTCAACATGTTGGCCAGACTGGTCTTGAACTCCTGCCTCAAGTGATCTGCCCACCTCAGCCTCCCAAAGTGCTGTGATTACAGGAATAAGCCACCGTGCTCGGCCAAGATGCAGATGATTCTTACCTGGACCTGTAGTTTTAGTTTTTGTTGGTCCTGGTCCATTTTTGGGAGTGGTGGTTACTCTGTAACCTGTAACAGGGGAACTTGAAGGTAGCCACTTGACACTAATGCTGTTGTCCTGAACATCGGTCACTTGCATCTGGGATGGTTTGTCAATTTCTACAAATAAAAGCAAGGAGAAATCAGTGAAGCCCCAGTCCTTGGAGACAAGATTGGACAAGTCCTCCTCTCTAGGTCTGGTACATATTTGAATGATCTCTTACCTGAGAAAGGTATTCTCTTTCTTGAAAGAATACAGAGAGAACTTTTAGCGGAATGGGGCATGCATCTCAATACTATTGCCTATTTTTGAGATGGCTGCTTCATTCACAAAGAAGCTGCATTCCACAAGCAGGTGTCTGTCTTCCTACTTTATCAACCCATCCACTCTTTTCCAACAAATATTTATTGAACACTCTCCATGCCTGTCTTATTGCAGACATGAGGAATACATCAACAAAACTGACAAAACTTCCTGCCCTTGGGGTACTTCCTTCTTTATCTGGCTCAAAACTCTGTTAGCTGCAGATGTTAGCTACAGGTTGTTTTATTAAAAAGGAAAATCAGTTTTACAATGAGAAAAATACCTTGGGAGAACACTGTAAAAACTATCTGAATAAATAAGCTGGTGTCACCCCAGAGTAGAAGTTTGTACCTGTTCGGTAATTAATGGTAACTGGCTTGCTGCTCGCGGGGCTATCCCCACGACCAGTAACAGCATACAGAGTGATGGTATAATCGACTCCAGGTTTAAGTCCACTGATGGTAGCTGTAGACTTGCTCCCAGGCACAGTGAACTCCTGGACAGGGCTATTTCCTCCTGTATGAAAAGGGGTTAGTTCAGAGTGTGAGGAACTTAGAGTTACTCGGGTATTACTGAATAATTGAATCACTACATTGATGGCAGCATGTAAATCAAATCTTGCCTGTTCCCTTTTAAAGAGTGCTAATAATATGTCTTGAACAGAAAGGGGTATTTATGGACGTTGTAATCCTTGGTAAGTATATAAACATTGAGAAAAAATTACAGTTAATGCTATTTTAACATTTCAGCTTTAAAATGTCACTGAGTAGCATTAAAAGAGGGAAGGTAAAACCCTCAACCCAGGATTGCATGCACTATGTCCTTTTAAAAAAATTTAACGGAATACATTCCTGTTAAATAAAATTTGGAAAATACAGAAAAGTAAAGAGAAGAAAATATAAACTCCTGACCTCAAAAGTGTCTTTATTTCTGCCACTATTAATATGTTTGTGAATTTACAATCCTTTTTTTTTCCCCTCAGCTCTGCCGTTCCCCCTCTAGTTGTGTTTATGAACAACTTTTTATTTGGGTTTTAGAACAAACTAAGTCTTCCATATTTTCTTGGAAAAAACAAGGGCTTTATGAACAACTTTTTATTTGGGTTTTAGAACAAACTAAATCTTCCATATTTTATCTTGGAAAAAACAAGGGCTCCACTGACTGGACTTGCCAAAGTTTCTTTAATTCTGTGTTCACTGTGGGGATTTCACATTATCCACAATAGAACCTGATTGAATCAGAGTGTAAAGTTGCATTTTACTGCTGTACCTGTTTCTCCATAGGTGATCCTGTAATATCTCACTGTGACGGCAGGAGCATCCCAGCTGATCAGCAGGCTGGTGGGGGATGCAGCAACAACTTCCAGGTCCCTCGGAACATCAGAAACTAGAAAAAGAAATGGGAACATTTTCACATCCGTAATTTTCAAGCAATACTCAGATTTACTCTTTGCTCATTTTCCAGATAATTGTCTTAATGATTCCTTTATACAATAATGTAAATACTATGTGTAATTAGCAGAATTTAATAATATGACGAATTCAAAATAAGGGGTTACAGAGCCCATCCAAATTGTGATAAAATGATTATTTCAAATTTAGGGAAGACTTTTTTTCCCCTTAACTTTTTATTTGGAAAAATTTCAAAACTACAGAAAAGTGTAAAACAGTAATACAAGGCCAGGCGCAGTGGCTCACGCCTGTAATCCCAGTACTTTGGGAGGTCAAGGCGGGTGGGTCATTTGAGGTCAGGAGTTCAAAATCAGCCTGGCTAACATGGTGAAATCCCATCTCTACTAAAAATAGTAGAGGGGTTAGCTGTAACCCCAGCTACTTGGGAGGCTGAGGCAGAAGAATTGCTTGAGCCTGGGAGGCAGAGGTTGCAGTGACCCAAGATCGTGCCATTGCACTCCAGCCTGGGCGTCAGATCAAGACTCCACCTCAAAAAAAGAGTAATACAGTGAACACCTATGTACCCTTTCCGTAGGTATTTGTCTGTCACTTGACAACTTAAGACTAAAATACAGACATCATGATGCTACTGCTCCCCTAAGTACTTCAGCCTCTATCGGCTAAGAACAATGACACCGTTAGACTAAAATTACATGTTTAAAGGTACTCTGAAACAGTGTTCAGTTTTCTACATTTTTTTTTCTTTTTTTTTCTTTTTGAGACAGGGTCTTGCTCTTTCACCCAGGCTGGAATGCAGTGGCATGATCTCAGCTCATTGCAGCCTTCGCCTCCCGAATGCAAAAATTCTTCTGTCTCAGCCTCCCAAGAAGCTGGGATTACAGGTGCATGCCACCATGCCTTGCTAATTTTTGTATATTTAGTAGAGACGGGGTTTCACTATGTTGGCCAGGGTAGTCTCAAACTTCTGACCTCAAGTGATCTGCCCACCTTGGCCTCCCAAAGTGCTGGGATTTCAGGCGTGAGCCACCACCATGTCCAGCTAGTTTTCTACATTTTGAATAAAACTTGTGTTATTAGAAATGCATAAATACCCAAATCAGTTGAGAAATTTTTTGAGAGAGAAAAATTACCTTCTTTGCTACCACCACGCCCAGCCTTCTTTACTATATTCTAAGGGAGATTTGACACATTCTCACTTCCCTCTCCATGTTCCATGACCACCATCTATTTTTTTTAGAGCTGATGACAGACAACAGCAAGTGACTTTACAGAATATACCAACTGGGTAGGAAAGTCTTCTGAGTTGCTTTGCAGACCAGAAAACAAGTTACCTGTTGATTGTTGGCCAACCAAGGGGGGACTTTCCTCTCTGCCATAAAGAGCAACGATGCTGACCACATACTCTGTGCCCGGAATGAGGTTGGTGAGGGTGATGGAGTTCCGAGTTGGGGGAACCCGATCTTCTCGAGGTCTCCCACTATGATGCTCGGGATTATGGCGGATCCTATAGCCAGTGATGGTGGCTCGAGGAGCAATCCAGTGCACAGTAAAAGAGTTGGCAGTAATATCAGAAAAGTCAATGCCAGTTGGGGAATCAAGACCTGTTTTTCCCACCCAGGGGAGGAAGAGAAAAAAGAAAAGACACCAGCAGTTTAAGAAGTGAGGAAGGTGTAGGGGAAATTAACGTACATCCAACAATTTGGTCCTGTGTCATCAATACCGTGATTTGCCATAAACTTCAGGTTAAGATGTACTGATTCTAAGTTACATATGTGTTTTAAAATCATAAATTGACTCACTTCAAAATAGCCAATTCAAGCATTCATTTTTTTCTTTTGCTAAGTAATTCAAGCAACTTTTAGGTGTTATTACAGTAGGTTTCTGTGTCACATTTGTAGATAAGTGTTCAAGACATTCTAAGAATTGACAATTTCAAATTTTACAGTGTTCAAGTATTCTATGTTTCTATCCTGTAAGTGTATCCCTCCAAGTAAAGCAAGATCTGCCCACTGTCAAGGTAAGTGTTTGACTCTCAAAGAAGCTCCTAAGCTCAAGAGGGAATTTATATGTCAACAGAGTGGTAATGATGCCAAACACAAACTTTCTAAAACTGAAGACATTATCCCAGATAAATTACAATGCTGATAACTCTTCATGAATTGACATTTTTGAAAAATGCACAACAATTCAGTTTGTTGTAAATTCAAATCACTTAGTCTCTAGGACTTCCAGCAAATTTCTGTTTCAGTTACACCATTTACTAGTTCTGTTCAATAAAAAAACAAACTAAGATACCTTAAGTCCTTTGTAGAAGCAAGTAGACTATAAATAAATCAATGAATATACTAAACTGTACCTTTTTAAAGAAAAAATTAAAAGAAGCATCCATATTTAAGTACATCATATTTATGAGATTCAATTCAATTTTCTTCTAGTAAATTCATACTTTATTAAGTAGAAAAAACTGTAAACTTGCTGGCTTAGTAAAGGAAGAAAAATAGATGACAATGAATATTGGGTTAGTCATGAGATACAGCCACCTAATGAAAAGGAATGTCCATTAAATCTAAATAACAAAGATCTTCCTCTTGGGAAATGTTTTTTAAAAGGACAGACAACAAATTTCTTGATTAATTTGTTAGTGACTGAAAATCTAGGTGATTGCTGAGTAAGGTATCTTTTAGTCTTTGAGACCAGTGATAAAATAATACTGTGACGACAAAGGCACACACATCACAACCACAAAAAATGGAGATGTATTTTTAGATGTAGCATTTCATTTGTTATACAAGATAGGCAACAGCTACTGGATAATCATACTGCCAACACCACTCACCTGTTTTCTGTCTTCCTCTAAGAGGTATGCTCTCGTGTTGTTCATAGACACTGGAGACACTCACTAAATATTCCGTACCAGGCAGGAGATCTGAAGAGGCAAGTGGGACTTATTTTAAAATTGTGCTCAAAAGCATGAAAAACCAACGCACACCTGGGACTATTTCAACTGATGAAATATCCAAATGTCCAGTCCTATCGCCTACTTACACCTAGTGAATGCCGCTACCTGGCGAATGTCTGTAATTAGGTGATAAGGAAGGGTCACCTGGCTCCATACCCTCTCAAAGCCCTGCCCTCAGTTCCACCTCCGAGTGTGACTCAGCTGGATTTTGAGTGAGATGAAGTTGCTGCCTCAGCGAAATATTTCTCTTATCCACCTGAGAATATGTCTCTGGAGCGCACATGATAATTCTTGCTGTGGTGCTGTGGATTGCCATTGATGTCTCACAACAACGCTGAGAGGTAGTTTGCTACTTTTAAAAAATATATGCATCAAATCACGTTAAATATATGCAGTACATTGTATGGCAAGAAAATGTACTGCATATATTTAACGTGATTTGATGGGTTTTTACAATATGTGTGACTTGGGAGACCGTCACGACATTCAGGACAATGAACAAACCTTTCACCTCTAAAAATTTGATTTACTACAATATGTCCATTTTGTAAATGAAAAAAAAAAAAAACCAACTGAGACACAGAGAAGTTATCTTCTTTAATTTACTTGCCCAGGATCATACAGTGATTGACCCAGGCCAGCACTAGTTGTCTTAGCAATTAACCTTTACTGGAAAAGAGCCACACTTCAAAGAGAAAGCAATTGGTTCTGCCATATTAAAATGAGAGCAGAGTATTTTTTTAAAAATTAAATATACATCCCTGAGTATCTTTTCCATTTCTTCTTTTTCTTTTCTTTTCCTTTCTTTTCTTTCTTTTTTGAGATGGAGTTTGGCTCTGTCACCCAGGCTGGAGTGCAGTAGCACAATCTTGGCTCTCTACAACCTCTGCCTCCTGGGTTCAAGTGATTCTTCTGCCTCAGCCTCCTGAGTAGCTGGGATTATAGGCACTCGCCACCATCCCTTGCTAATTTTGGTCTTTTTAATAGGCGTGAGAAACCAAGCCCAGCCTCTTCTTCCATTTTAACACACAGTCTTGCCATAGCTTAATGATGGAGACACATTTTGATAAGTGTGTGATTTGGTGATTTTATTGTGTAAACATCATAGAGTGTACCTACATAAACCTAGATTGGCTTGTAATCTCAGCACTTTGGCAGGTGGACGTGGGTGGATCACTTGAGTTCAGGAGCTCCAAACCAGCCTAGCCAACATGATGAAACCCCATCTCTACTAAAAATACAAAAACATTAGCTGGGCGTGGTGATGCACGCCTGTAATCCCAGCCACTCGGGAGGCTGAGGCAGGAGAATCACTTGAGCCTGGGAGGTGGAGGTTGCAGTGAGCCGAGATCGTGCCATTGCACTCCAGCCTGGGCAACAGAGGGAGACTCCGTCTCAACAAACACACAAACAATCTAAATGATAGAGCCTACGACACACCTAAGCTATATGGTCTAGCCTATTGCTCATAGGCTACAAGCCTGTGCAGCATGTTACTGTACTGAATACTATAGGCAATTGTAACACATGATAAACATTTGTATATCTGAACATATTTAACCATAGGAAAGGTATAGTAAAAATAGGCATTATAATCTTACGGAACCACTGTCGTATATGTCAGATGTCATAATGTGGCACATGGTTGATCCAAAAAGATACAGAGAGTGAAGTTTCTAAACTTGGAACTCCTACTCACTAAACCCACATTTCCTTGCACACCATCTGTGAAGCCTCCTACAAAGTTTGGAGAAGTGCCAGGCTGGAGGACTAGATGCTTGGATTCCACTTTCACTTTACTAGCTGGCCAGTGGCAATTTATTTAATCATTGAGGACCTCAACTGCTTCATGTTTATCTATTTATTTTGAGACAGGGTCTCATTCTGTCACCTAGGTTGGAGTGCAGTAGCACAATCATGGCTTACTGCAACCTCAACCTCCTGGGGCTCAGGTGATCCTCCCACCTCAACCTCCTCCACAGCTGAGACCACAGATGTGCACTACCATGCTCAGCTAATTTTTGTATTTTTTGTAGAGACTGGATCTCACTGTCGTGCCCAGGCTGGTCTTGAACTCCTGAGCTCAAGCAATTGGCCCACCTCAACTTCCCAAAGTGCTGGGATTACAGGTGTGAGCCACTGCACCTGGCTTGCTTCATCTTTAAAAAAGGATAATAATGACTTTGCTAGGAGGGAGAGAGGCTACCTTGAGGTCATTTGTAGCATTAGGGTGATAATATGGTCTTAGAACACATGATTACCATGTGACAGGTCACTGGCTAAGGTGAGGCAGACACTGTGATGCAGGGGCTTATATATTGGGTAATGCTGTAATGAGTGATTCCAGGGTTCTCTAGAACAGAAGTAGAGAATAGTTCTGGGGTTGTGGACATGCCAATATACAGACATTCTTGCCCTCAGCCACAAAGTAAGAAACTGAGATCATAGGCATGCTGAGCTGCTCTTCTCTGTGTTTCATTATCTAAATTATGTTTGAAAGGTAGAGGATGTTTTCAGACTAATATTTGGTAATGTACCTAAATGTGAGCTATTTTTCCCTTATGTAGAATCTTTTGCTGTTGTTATATATTTTACTATTACAGTATAGTAAAAATAATAATAAGCACTGTTTATGTGAAACATAGTACCACCTTGCAGCCTACTCTTTTATTCTTTGATAAAAGATGTCTATTCTGTAATGGTTGGGACTAGAAAGAGACAATTCCATAAATTGTTGTTGTTTATTTAATGTCAGGTTTTTCCTAAGTTCTCAGACTTCTGAGAAATCCTTCTAACAGATTCTTTTTGAAGTACAAATTAAACTTCTGACTCTGTTCAAAACAACATCCTAATCTAGCCCAAGCCATCAGTCACTTTTCTAAGTATTTGTATCTTAAATAGATCACCTGCTAACACTTTTTTTTTTTAATAAAAATGAGAATAAAGCACGTATAGTGACACTATTTTCAGTTCTCATTTTTGTCTCTAAAGATTTAGATTTAGTCATGTAATTTCTCTTGATTTCACTTATTTTTATGTGCTTATTTGGAACAGAATTTGTTTGAAGTCATGGAGCTTTCCTGCTAGTGTTTTTCCACTATGATTTTTTAAAAGCTGTAGATATCAAAAGTATATTAAAACAGCAACAAACATTACATCTTTCAAAATTTATGGAGCTGTGCATTGAATTTGGAGTTTAGTTTGTAGCTTGGTTGCAGCTCTCTTGCTCTTAGCTGCTCCTACTTGAGAACTCAGAATTAATTTGCTATGCTCTGAGTTAATATTTATGGAACAGATACATTCAACTGCTTACTTGTTAGGACCACTGCATTGTCTGAAGGAGAAATTGACAACTCAGCAACGTCCTCCTCATTTTTCACAGGTGAGTAACGCACCAGGAAGTTGGTCAAATCAATGGATGGGGGTGGAGCCCAGGTGACGCGCATGGTGTCTGGACCAATGTTGGTGAATCTCAGGTCAGTGGGAGGGGGAACAGCTAGTTTTAAACAAGAAGGAAGACTCAGTTAATGCAATTTTAAAGTTAAAGCTAACAAAGTAGCTGGAAAGGTAAAATCAATATTTCATGCATAAAGGACACAGAGTCATAATCATGCAAACAGTCTAATCTAAATCTATTTTAAGTCATAGTGTACTACTGTTAAAACACTACACACAGTACTGTTAGGCCCCCTTTAACCTTTTCGCCATCATAAATATATTTCAAAAAATAATTTTAATCTGCTTTCAAATATGTTGACTTTAAGTACATTATTAATACCACTGTGGATTATTTTATCCCAGGCTGAAGAGGCTTAAGTTGCCACACAGCAAAGAGACACATAGCAATACTTTCCAAAGAAATCCATGCACACAGACAAAAAGACAAGAGGGTCCTAAACTTCCCCCCATGTGAGATGTCTAGAGCTATGATTCCATTCAGTGAATTCTACTTACAAGTGAAGAGGGTTCATGCAAATTGGTTCTCAGCGTGTTTCTTTTCCCATGCAGGGCAGAGAACCTTTAAAATGTTGCATGCTTGTCCCCAGACTGTGGTTAAAGAGGTGTTTCTTTACCTAGTGACAGCAACAAAACCTAGAATGCTCCCAAGTTTCGTTTTCTCCTACCTCAAAACAATATCTATTCACTCTACCCTAAATTTTGATGGGTTTTTAGCTACAAAGAAGGAACACGGTAGAGTTTATCAAAGGGTAGGAGGGTGGGCATGATGGTACATTTTGGAGGTATATTTCTTATAATTAATTGGTGCTTATTATACAACTTGGTATTCATGTTCAGTATTTAAGAAGAAAAATTCTAGGTCTGCAAATCGAATGAACATTTGCTATTTTATATTTAACAGAGCAGACATCTGTATTTCTCCAGCTTTATATCTACTTGTGGTTTAAATGAGAGTGAACTTAAGAATATTTGCTTATGTTTTTCTCCAATCAGTTTAGCAGATGCATTTGATTCCTTATCCCCCCAACTCCACCTTGTCTTAATCTTTGGACAATTGCTGACTTCTCCCTTGAAACATCCATATTTAACCAGAGTAACTGGTGGCAGCATGCAACACACCATCCATGTCTTAAACACAGAAGTTTTCAAAATTCACCCGTTTGCTGTGTCAGTGTAGTAGGGGCACTCTCGCCGCCATTAATGAGAGTGATAACGCTGATATCATAGTCAATGCCCGGCTCCAGCCCTGTGACTGTGTAGTATCCTACTGAGGAGTCCACAAAATCTTCAAAAATAGGGATCCCTTCTCCTGCCGCAACTACTGTGATGCGGTACCCAATAATGGTGGAAGAGTTTAGCGGGGTCCACCTCAGGCCGATGCTTGAATCAGTTATATCAACAAAGCTTAGGTCAGTGAGTTGGGGCACCTCTATTGAGTTACAAAGCAAAGACGGGGAAAAAGGCAAATAGAGGCAAAAAAAGGAAAAAATAAAGCAGTGTATATCAGGTTACAGGTAGTAAAACTGATGGAATGTTAAAGCAATGATGGTAATATGCACTCTGTTTTAAATTCTCTGAAAAGACTTCCTAAACATCATGAACAGTTTGCTTCCCTGGGAGAATAAAACAGGTTACAATATTCTTTTAGGATTTTTTTTTTCATTTTGAAAATGTTCTTAAAGGGTACAATTTGAACTGTTCAGATTCCTAAAAATCATAGGCCTCTTTAGGATGTCAAAACCATTCTTAGAGCCTTAACATAATATGTGAAGTAAGTATCAGCAATGTTTTTAAAAATTCCAAAACTGTTTTAGTAGAAAATAAGCTTGCATGAAGAAGGTTAAAAAAATAATAATTGGCTGATAAATTGTTTTTTTTTCTCACATACAAAACTCATGATGGCACCATGGCCATAACGCTAATGCATTATGAATGTATGGTGTGAAATGTGCCATTCAAAAGCACATTCAGGCTGAGGAAAGAAAGGCCTAAAGTCAAGGCCATTGCCACTATTTTAGTTCATTCATAATCCAAATATTTAATTAGCGTTAGTAAAGGCATTCTACCAAGGAGTCCAAAGGGGAACACAATCTGTGCAATGCTTTCATTGTTATAATCCAATGGACAAACAAGCCTATCCTTAGATAGGCCTTTGCAATGTTGTCTTTCAAGCCACAAGAAAAAACACCCTGAAGGTGTGGTTTTTACTTTTTTTTTTTTTTAATTCAATTTTTAAAAAGAAGGATTTGAAACTGCAAGATGAAAAACTGGACGTGTCAACCAAATGCTGTTTCAGTGCTCACATACAGGGACAAAACTATTTTATAGGCAGCTGTTGGAAATTGACATGGACTGTAAAATCAGGCAGAAATGTCCTAATGGGATGCATTTACCATATTACTTTTGGCCTGTCAGTACTGAGTACAGACACGTGACAGTGTTTTAGTATACTTCCATGTGAGCGGACAGTACAAAGTTAAAGCCATGGTTGCCACTCCATTACATACTTGCTGCAACACACAGCATCCCAGTGAAGCACAGACAGTAAAGCGGTGTTAACAGCAAGCATTTGTCCACATTGCTACTTTGACTTCATCATTTTGGAGAGTGCAGCTGGGAGATCAGAATTAAATCCCAAATCTATTTGACACCCTTAACCATCTGGGGATTAAGATGCTAATCCCCACTCTTGTTGGAAGTGCCATTCTGAGGATAGCAGCTTATTTTTCTATTACCTGGGATGATGGTATCAGAGATAGGGACACTTTCCTTGTCATCCTTGACAGTGTAAACACTGACGTTGTATTCCAGGCCAGGACTCAGGTTATCAAAAGTGCAGGAACTCTGATCAGCATGGACCTCTTCTTCCAAAGAATACCCCTGCTGGCCGTTTGTAGGGGTTGTGGTAATTCTATAACCAGTAATGTCTGGAGAAAAAAAGAAAGGAGGAGGTTATTGCACTAAGCATCTGTGAGCTAGGGCACATTTAACTAGACTCCAATGATGGACTCATGGAGCAGAATGCAGAAGGACCTGGCATTTACTGAGGACTCCACTGTCACTGTCATTCAACGCTTGCAACAATCCTTTTAGGCAGTACTAAGATCCTCAATTTATTTTTTTATTTTTATTTTTTGAGACAGAGTCTCCTTCTATCACCCAGGCTGGAGAGCAGTGGTACAATCTTGGCTCACTTCAACCTCTGCCAAGATCCTCACTTTAAAGGAAATCTTGAACCGGGGAGTGATTCCCAAAAGCTTTTTTTGTCTCCAAATCCCATGGTCCTATCACTGTATCCCACTTTTCCTTAATGGATTATTTGAAGACAGCTGAGGAATATTCCTTTCTACCCCCTAGTATGGAATCACTCTCAACCTGAAACACATTCTCCAAAGAGAACTCTCCTAATTCAAAAGGTCTGAAACTATGGGATTTACAGGAAGAGAATCAAGAAAGGCGAAACGGTGAAAAACAAAGTGGTGGATACTTATTCTAGAAAGAATATTGATTGGGAGGCTGAGGCAGGCAGATCACCTGAGGTCAGGAGTTTGAGACTAGCCTGGCCAACATGGTGAAACCCCATCTCAACTAAAAACACAAAAATTAAAATTATGGGTGTGGAGGCGCATGCCTATAATCCCAGCTACTCGGGAGGCTGAGGCACAAAAATTGCTTGAACCCAGGAGGTGGAGGATGCAGAGAGTTGAGATTGTGCCACTGCACTCCAAGCTTGGGTGACAGAGCAAGACTCAAAAAAAAAAAAATGATAAAAAAGAGTATTGATTGTTGAAGTCTTCAGGAATCACAGAAATTGGGAGGTAAAAGAGTTGAGGGGGATGAGAGAGAGACATTCAAACAATAACAGTGACAACTAGAGCTCTGCAGGGCCAGATTAAAAGTAAAATGAGAAAGTATATTAAACTTTATGAAGGGCAAGGAGATGATAGTATCTTTTGCCATTAGGAACAGGGTGAATACAGGGTGAACACTAATGTGGCAAATACAAGGAAACACAACTGGATGAGAAATAAATATTGAGATCATTACACTTGCTACTGATCATCCAAATGTGTGGGCTGGGCGATTGAGACAAGCAAGGTATTAATGGTCCTGTTGCTAATAAGCATGAAGCTTGCCAACTTCGAGTCTCAAATTCAGAGCAACTCAGCTGGAAATTGTATAGCTTTGGTTTAAACGATGTTTCCAAACATAATGAAAACTTCACCAAAATCACTCTACTTCAGAGGGAGATTAAAAGAGCTAATCTTTTTCTGTGTGATTGCATACATGAATCAGATTTAGAGATGACTGCCTTAGCTTTGTGCCCTGGCAAAAAAAAGAATTATATAATACATTTTTTAAACAAAAATTTCACAATGATTTAACAGTAAATTAGAAATAGCTAAATAATAAACTAAACATATCCCTTAAATTAATAAGTATAAGAGGTAATAATGCAATCAACATTAATTGAACCTTCTGTTTTTGTTTAAGGTTTTCTCCATAAGTTTTGTGAGACTTCCACGTGGTTTTGGCAAAAGTAACGAATATCTAAAATTTCCTGTGAAAGCTATCTTTACACATTTTAGCATTTTATAAATAATTTTCAAATATGTGTGAATGAGGAATTTAGATAAATGCTTCATTTACAGTTTTTAAAATAGTCATGAAACACCTTGACCAAATTTTTCAGTTTGCATAGAATATAATTTAAAAACAATTACATTCCAAATATGTGAGGTTGGGTGTGAGAAGGAGTCAAAATCCCAGTTTTGTAACATTTAAAATGTGTGACTATGAGTAGGCCAATTTTTTCTAAGTCTCAGTTTTTGTATTCTGTAAAATGAAGATATTTCTGCCTTTCATCACCCTTAAATAATCGCAGTGCAACTCATGATAAAACATTCACAAAACTTCAGGGAACAATAAACTTAGGCTCTATAACCACTCACAAAAGGGAAATTATGTAATATGACTTCAGTCATTTGTTTGGCAATTTTTAATGCACTCAGCGAAAGGCACCTTCCACACTACTTTTCTTCCGTCTTACAGCTGTGTAAGGATCTGCCTTGTCCCCATAGACTAGCGTAAGATTGTTCTGTTTCCTGTGATTGAAGTCAACGTGCATTAAAAGTGCCCTGCATGCTGCTCCACGATGTTCATCAGGTTCTGCTATAGTTTTTACAGAGAGCTGAGCAATTGTAATTTGAATCCTATCTTCCTTTGAAAGGAACACAATTTCTAAAATCTTTGTCTTGGGAAGGTATGGTGTATATTGCCCTCTCTCCATCCCAGGCTTACCTGGGGTGGTGCTCCTCTCCCAGGAGACTGTGAGCACTCCAGTGTCAGGGTTTGACTCCAGATGCAAGTTTGTCGGTGGAGACAATGCTATGCAGAAAGAAAATTTTAAAAGTTGAAGCTAACACAAAGCTCTTGACCTGTGTAATCTTTCCTCCTTCCCTACCTCCCTCTTTTCCGTGATTCTTCCCTCCCTCCCATAAAAATATAGGTTACACTACGAAAACATGATGGACAACAGCAGTTCTCTGACAAAGACTTTTTTTTTGTGCTTAACGATTTTACAATACTATTGAAATTATTTTCATCTTGCCAGTTCATAAATATTCTTGACATGGAAAGAACATTTCCAATGCCATAAAATATAAGGCATGAATTGAACCTGTTACCCCAAATTCAGGAAAAGCATTAATAATATAAGTAAGGATAAGATATCTCCCCTGTGCCATTCTCATAGGTATTGACATTAGCATTTTTCAAAAAGTGGAAGAGTTTTAAAAATGAATAGAAAAGGGAAAAAATTCTTCTTACGTGTCACCACTTTGTTTACAATTGGCGCATCTCTTTCCTGTCCATCTCTCAGGACTTGGATGGTGTAGACATATTCCACTCCCGGAGTCAAGCCAGACACAACGATGCTTCCTGAGTCTGAAGTCACTTCTCGTGGTGCCTCCCCTCCCTGGCTTGGTCGAACCCCCAGCTAGAGGAAGGAAGCAAAATAAACGCCAAGGACAAATATTTCCAGAGCTGTGTTACTGCTGCGAGGTCGCGGTTATGCTTTCAATAGTGTGAACTCTTCAGAAACTGCACAATGTACTTTCATTAGGAAATGATTTGGGGACCCTTTCATATACTTTAGCTGGAAATTCCCCAAGGTGGGGGAGAGATCTTCCAAACTGCATTAAGGTGGCTTGTCATGAAGGGTTCCAGAGAAATGTCATTACATACTGCTTTGCTTGATAAAGAATCTCTTGTGACAAACCAGACATACACGGGGACTGTGGGCCATATTTTTTGTGTGGTGCTAGAAGGAATGACTGAGCTCTCTAATAAGTTATTCACATTCAATTCACCTTTTAGTTGCCATTTAAAGGCACCAGCCCTTGTAGCAACTGTTTTGGAAAAACAAACCTTTTGAAGAGATATGTTCATAGCTTTAACTGCAGGATGATACATTGCAACAGAAGAATAACTATACCCATGATTTAAAATCCTTTTAAGATTCTATTTCAAAAACTTAGTTAACACTGTGTTATCAAATAGTGTTCAACTCTAGAGAGATCCTTCACACATCAAAAGGCTTCTGAAAGTCAGCATGACACTATTAAGGGAATTTAAAAGGTATACTGGCAATCTTCAAAAAGTTCCTCTATATTTGAGTAGCATAATCATAAATATGGCCATTTATATACTTTATCTTTGGTGTATTTTTTAAACCATCAAGGGGATTGAGTCATGATTTCCAGCAATAACAAATATTTATCTCTTCACACTAAATGCCAAAGAATGGAATTCTTTTAAACTTATTCATTTGTATTCATCACTTCCCTAATATCATTACTTTAAAGAAGATGAATCCAGATAACCACAGGGAAACCTTAATCTTAACTTCTATTAAGAGACTGCCCCGCAGCGCTTTGAACAGTTGGAGATGAAACTGATTGATTGGATCAAAATGCAATTTTTAAATGACTCTGAATTTCATTGGTCTCCCTAAATTGGCTTTTGTGAACTTGTTCACACCCATTTAGAACAACACATCAAATGAAGTTTTCCTATTTTTTTTGAAATGTAATTCCCTGTGGGAAAGGATAGAGAAAATCAGATACCAACAAGCAGCAGCTTCACACTAATGTTTTATCCTTTGCAAAGCACTTTCACAGCCTCCGCCCATCCTTTCAACAATTCAGTGAGGTAGGCAGGGAAGGATTGTTAGGCCCTGACAGTGTAATCAAAGATGTATGAACAGAAGCAGGTGACAAAACCCAGGTCTCCTGACTCCTGTGCACCCTGTTTTCACCACATGGGAAACACAAGGACACCTCAGGGCTGTATCACAGAGATTAGGGACATCTGCCGTTTACCTTAAAACCAATTCTTGGAGCAGGTGTCCATGTGATCACAATGGTGGTCTCAGTCACCTCGGTGTTGTAAGGTGGAATGGAGCTCCCAGGCTGCACTGTGAGAGAAAATCAATGCACATATTCAAACCTCAAAAATCACAGATGATTGCATAGAATATAGATAACAAGTATTTTTATGGAGAACCTCAGTTTAACCACACAATGGATGGAGAATGTAACATACATTTTTTTCACTGGGTGAGAATTGGGAGAGGATCAGGTTTCTTAATCTTGAATGTGCCACATACGTTATCTGGGGTCTGGCTAAAATGCAGCTTCTGTTTCTGGAGGTCCAACAAAGAACTAGGGAGTTTGCGTTTCTGACAATTTCACAGATAATGCCAATTCTGCTGGCCCGTGAATTATACCTGAGTAACAAGGGGTTACACATCTTCTAAGGAGGTCTTTTCAGTAAATTACAGAATCTAATTCGTGTCTTTTCATTATTGTTGGGATTTGAGTTTGATGACAATGAATTTCCCTATATTGCCAGTATAAAATCCCTTACAAAATGTAAAACTGGCCACCACAAACTGATTTTCATATTGTTTCTTAATCACTAATTTAAGAACAATGGTTAAATTATAGATGGTTATATAAAAACAGCTTTATGCTGGGCAGGGATCAGTGGCTCATGCCTATAATCCGGTACTTTGGGAGGCTGAGGTGAGTGAATCACTTGAGGTCAGGAATTTGAGGTCAGGCTGGTCTCTACTTCAAAAATAAATCTTTTTTTTTTTTTTTTTCTGAGATGGAATCTTGCTCTGTCACTCAGGCTGGAATGCAGTGGCTTGATCTCATCCCACTGTAACCTCTGCCTCCTAGATTCAAGTGATTCTTCTGCCTCAGCCTCCCGAGAAGCCAGGACTACAGGTGGCTGTCACCACACCCAGCTAATTTCTGTATTTTTAGTAGAGACGGGGTTTCACTATGTTGGCCAGGCTGATTTCAAACTCCTGACCTCAGGTGATCCGCCTACCTCAGCCTTCCAAAGTGCTGGGATTACAGGCACAAGCCATGGCACCTGGCCTTAAAAGAAAATCTTATTTGTAAGTAAAAGATTTGTTTTGGGTTTTAGTAGCAAAAAATAATAAAAAGAAAGAATGAAAGAGAAAGAAAGAAAAGAGGCATGTATATATAAAGTTAAGATAGAGATTTCCAAGAACCTTGCAAATCTTATTATAAATATAGAAAAGTAAGGTCAAAGAAGGCCAGATATTTTGAGTTGGGTAAGTTAAGTTCAAGGGTATCAAGTATATTAATAGCGCTGGTCACATTGATGTCTCCACAATTCTTCCTTTCTTTACATCTCAATCAAATTTTGTTGCCATTGGAAAAAAACCTCTGAATCCATTTATACTAAATAATGACTGGCTGGAGAGACAAAGCATTTGTCTCCAGAGTTATACAAACAGGGATTAAAAAGTATTCAGACTCCAAGTCTCAACTCAACTCCAGTCAATTTTTTTTGCTTGGCTATGTGGGAATTTAGAATCAACATTGCCATTCTCGCATTTTTTTTTCCAGTCTGTATTCTAAAGAGCAACTTTTTATTTTTATTTTAAAAATACTATAGGCCAGGCACGGTGGCTCACGCCTGTAATCCCAGCACTTTGGGAGGCTGAGGTGGGTGGATCACCTGTGGTCAGGAGTTCAAGACCAGCCTGATTAACATGGTGAAACCCTGTCTCTACTAAAAAATAAGAAAATTAGCCGGGTATGGTGGTATGTGCCTGTTGTCCCAGCTACTCAGGGAGGCTGAGATAAGAGAATTGCTTGAACTCGGGAGGCAGAGGTTGCAGTGAGCTGACATTAAGCCATGCACTCCAGTCTGAGAAACAGAGCAAGACTCATCAAAAAAAAAATTATGTGAGAAAAAGTCAAATACATGTGTGGGCCACTTTATAATGACAGCTCTAATGGATTAAGGTGCTACTGGTTTAGTGAGCTGTTTCATCTATGTTTGTTGTTATTTTGATGGTGTTTGGTGGAAGGCGGGGGGACATGACTAGGGCAGGTGACCCCTGATGCCTTTTAGTACCTCTGAAATTATACACCTCTTGGCTGCTGCTGACTCTGCCAAAATGCCATGGCCAGCCCTGTGTGACCATTTTTAATGGCCCACAAAAAAACAATTCGGAGGATAGTTAGTTTCTTTCACTGAACATCTGCGAAAACCACAACTTTTTCACAATTATATTCTCCTCAACTGTCCTGGGCTTTAAGACCAGGTATTTTCTATGGTTTGAGCCAGCCAGCTAAAGTCTTCCCAAGTTTAAATTGATGCTTTCTGCCTGGGAAGGCGATTATGGGAAAATCACCAAACCACAAACTCACAAACTGATGTCCAACAAAGGATGTGATTCTAAGTGTGAGCTATGGGTTCTGGCAGGCCTTGTTAGGGAAGAAGAGCCCAGCTGTTAAAGAAATAAAATTTGCCCTATCAATAGAGGAGTAAGCTGAATTTCCCCTAGAAGCAGCTTTTTCCCCTGACATTTCTCACATTAGCTCTTAAGAATTTAGCACAAGTTACAAAACTCAGAAAAGTTATTCCCAGAATTCAGCTTAGTAAGATAGTAAAAAACTACAGAAACTTAGTAATTTCAAAAACATTAAGTAAGCCCTGCTGATGTTTATAGCTTTAGGGAGTACTTAAAGTTCAAATGGAGTTGTAGAACACCCTGCTTACATTAGTTTATTTAAATATAAGCTTCCTTGAGCTGTTTTTAATTCCTTTCTCAATTATCTATTCACCAAATATTTCTTGAAAGCATAAACTGTGCCAGACACTATGTTAATCTTTATCTAATAAAATCAGTTTTGGCTATCAGTATTTCAATTAAAATAATTAGATTTTATATGAAGGTATTGTGCAGAGCATAAAAGAATATATCCGGTACACCAAAGTCTTCAGAAGTACTTGAAATACCTTGACCCACCACCTTCCCTAAATTATTGTTAGCATCATTAAAAATGCTTTTTCTTTTATAAGCACTGTATTAAACAAAAGAAACTACATAAAATATGTCTTACGTTAAGGAATGAAAAGACAACTAGAGAGTGCTACATTTTAGTAAAAGACAACATCTACTGAAAGGGCACATGCACTGAAATCTCTATTCTAATTCACTTAGGGACGTTTATAAGAAATGAGTATTTATAAGAAATATAAAGACATTAATTTTATGAGAGTAGATTTTAGAGTATCTTAGAACCATGTAAAATTTTAGCCAAAGTTTCAGGTAAGCTTATTTGCAAATTAAAAGCGAATTTTACTTGCTTATGATTAACTATTACTTAGGAAAAAGCCTTCGTGGGCCAAACTTCATACAGCAAATTTAAATGGAAGTAAATTTCTCTTAAACTATGAATTCTTATGGGGAAAAGTTTATATTTTCTTTGGGAAATCAATTCCATAGTTATTTACAAACTAGGCTTGTATTGACTTTTTGAATGCTTTTTAACCTCCATACTTGTAAATTAATCAAAGAGTAACATTTGTCGAAAGCTCTTAGAAAATTGCAAACTCATCCATGGCTACAATATATGCTGAAAAAGTGCTTATGTTAGGTGCTTCCATAATTCAAAATGTCGAGTCGAAAATAACAAATAATGTTCAGCTAGAAATAAGTAGTCTCATAATTCTCTGTAATAGAAACGGAAATGTATTTAATAGAAATCAGTTTGTGAATAGAGGTCTTTATTGTGATGTAGATATGTAGAAGATTTAAGACCACTTCCTTTAAAACGTTGAGCAAAAGGACAGACATGACCAAAAATTATTGTTAGCATTTTTCTCCTCTGAGGAATTTCAACAGTAATTTCAGAAAAAAAGTGATTCCGTCTGCAAAAGTACTTTAATCTTCTGGAGCCAACACTCATAAAGAAATCATTTCCTTGGCTTCTTGTTCTATCAGTTGGTTCCCGTTCAATCTGTAGGTATTTTTTATGCTGCATTTATAGTTACTATTCAATACCCAAAGTAATAGAATGTAGACATAGGTGCTAATTTTTCTTGCCTTAACTAGCATTTGGTAAATTCATTTAAGGTAACAGAATTGAATTTTTCTGATAACAGAGTGCTTTAAACCCACGTTACTCAAAGTGTTGGGCCTAGAGGAACGAAGGCACTTGGCAATATGTGCAAATGCACACACTGCTTCCCTCATCAAGAAAATTTGGCTTCAGAAAAATTCTCAGCTATACTGAGCAGTATGCTTTGTGACTTACGTTCTGGCACAACTCTTTTTCTTGTTGCAGACTAGTAGAAAACAACGAACAAGGCCAGCGGCCGGTCTATCGAGCACATTTTTAGTATCACTGCTTTAAATTATGTACTGTTTTTAATGTTTGTTTTTCTTAAAAAAAAAAAAAAAAACTCTGAAGAATAGAGAACGTAAAATAGTTAAGAAGAAGCATTTAATTTTCAGCTTACGTGTGGAAAAGACTCCAGTGACTTTGGGGCTCTGTTGGTTGCCCTTTACAGCCACGAGGGATACGGTGTACTCAGATCCAGGCTGCAGGTTCCTCAGGGGGTACTTAGAGGCGGAGGGACCCACATTGTACTGCTTGGGCTGGCCTCCTCGGGTCAGGCTCACGGTCAGTCTGTACCCTGTTATCCGGGCCCGAGGCCGAGTCCATATCACCAGGACAGTAGAATCAGTTTCATTGACAAACTGGAGGTTAGTGGGAGCATCCAGTTCTAGGAAAAAAGATGAAACATGCCAAGAAATATTTAGATCAGTACGGATCATAGCTCAAGTCCTGAAGCTTGAATGTCTAAGTTTTCTCTCCTCAAGGTTGCAACTATGTGAAAGTCAAAACCCTGGAAAAACCGAGCCATTAAGAGAGAGAGTGCTACACAGAACTTTGCCAAAACTCTGCCAGTCATGAGAAATTGTGGAACCGTTTTGCTTGATCATCAGGAAGTCTAGTTTTCCAGCATGACTTTCCCACCACTCTCAGAAATTATAGTTATATTACAACAATGGTATTTTTAAAAAGGCAAAACAAACACTTCTGAACCTCACAGTTTGCTCTGAGCCAAACAGATTAAGGAAAGAAGGATATGCCTCCTAAAATGACAGCAGGAAGACGCTCTCTATGGGTCAAAAGCAATATTCTGTGAATACTCCTTTGCTGGAGAAATAAAAGTTATTTTCACATGGTTCAGATTAGATAATAATTACAGTTATTATAACATATACTCAAATCATCAGATTCATGGTAGGATACTGGTGAATTTGCACTATCAGAGTCACAAAAATTGTGGAGTTTATTCTTGAGAATAATAACCAGCAATTTTTCCCACTGAAATTTAAATAACCTTTCAAATAGAGGAAATCTTTAAGAGGTAGTCAAGTATAATAACTGAGAGCATGGGCTTTGGACATAGTTATAGAGCCAGCTCTGTCCCTTCCTATCTCTGTGACCCTACAAGTTGCAGAACTTTTTAAAAGCCTCAGTTTCTTTATGTATTTGATATGGATACTAGTAAGACCTTCTGGCTGGGCACAGTGGGTCACGCCTGTAATCCCAGCACTTTGGGAGGTCAAGGTGGGCAGAACATTTGAGGTCAGGAGTTCAAGACCAGCCTGGCCAACACGGTAAAACCCCGTCTCTACTAAAAATACAAAAATTAGCTGGGCATGATGGCATACACCTGTAGTCCCAGTTGCTTGGGAGGCTGAGGGAGAAGAATCACTTGAACCCAGGAGGTGGAGGTTGCGGTGAGCTGAGATGGTACCACTGCACTCCAGCCTGGGTGACAGAGTGAGACTCTGCCTCAAAAATAATAATAATAAGACCTTCCTAAGGTCAAAACAAAGAGTAAATATGAGAATAATGCTTGTAAAAACTGAGCCGATAAGCTGGTGGCTAATAATACTAGATTCTTGACAATTGCTATTCTTAAATGAATTCTACCGTAAGTGTTATGAGCCTGCATTTTAACTTTGATCTAGATATATTTAGTTACATAAAAACTGTACTCAAATTAGATTCCTCTCAGTCCTCCCCTTTTGGTACCCTTCCACTGGTACAGGGATTTTAGAGATGGGTTACCACTTAGCATCCATGGAGCTTGTCCGAGTTTTGCTTTCAAGTTTAACGTGCTTTGTGCTCACTGTACACTCCCTTGCCAGCTGGGTATTTTCCTCTTTCTAAGCCATACACCTCTGAGTGAATGGTTTGTTGCATTTCCTCACAGGCTGGAAGTGAGGGTGGAGAATTTGGAGGGGAGGTAAAGTTAGGAGAAGACCTACTAGTTGTCTGTTGGGCAGTCAGAGGCTTGCTCTCCCTCCCATGGTTCACGGCAAAGACTTTGAAGTAATAGGTGACTCCGGGGGACAGCCCAGTGACCTCTGCAAAGGTGTTCCTGCTGATGGGCAGCCTCACGCCGTGCTCCCCAGGCAGGTTGACGGGGATCACGTCCACACGGTAGCCGGTCACCACACTCTCAGGGGGTGTCCACATGATGGTGACCTTCACGTCTGTCACTTCCACAAACTGCAGGTCCCTGGGAGAGGGCACTGTATCTAACAGACAAGAGTCAACAGTTCATTCACATTTGCTGCTGGAGATTTTTTAATTTTAATTTTTTTTAGAGATAGGGTTTCACCACATTGGTCAGGCTGGTCTTGAACTCCCGACCTCAGATGATCCACCCGTCTTGGCCTCCCAAAGTGTTGGGATTACAAGCATGAGCCACCATGCCCGGCCTTGCTGAAGATTATTTTTAAGAAGCCAGTTACTTGGATATGTTAGGCAGTTCATTGAGCCTCTCATTTGAGTTACGCTAAGGTTTGTCTCTTAATCAGATAATATTTTCATGGTCCAGCTACAGTGCTTAGATTATGACATATGAAGCTTTTACCTAAAACAGCTAGGTAATAAATGAGTTACCAGCATATGAAGTATCATATGGTAGTTGGGGGAGGGGGTTATAAAAGTGATACTAAAAAAAAAAAAACTTTTGAAATAACTGCAGAAAATAATGTAATGGTTTTTGTCTTACTGAATCATTTTATAATACTTAAGAATCAAAGATGAAATGAGCCCTAAGCTTCTGGGGAAAAATTTGTAGACCAGTGTTATGGTGTAGGTTTTTAATCAGAAAGGCCAGTACTCAGCCTTGATAAATTACTTATGACATTTCAGCTAAATATCAGAAATTTAAGGAAAAACTAATATGTAAGATTACTTGAATGTGGGAAATGTTGACAGAGACAAAACAACCCTCCCTCAGGAACAATCCTGATAAGACACTATAAGAAGTGTCCTCTTAAAAAAGTTACCTGGACGTGGGGTGCCAGTGGTTTCTTGTTGAATGACAACAGGAGTACTTTCTTGATTTTCTTCCACAGCATAGATAGTGATGTTATATTGAACACCAGGTTGCAAGTCACTGAGGGTGACGGAGTTTGCAGTTTCAGGAAGGTTGAGTTCTGTGCTGCTACCTTCTACTGATGGTGAATAGACTATTCTGTACCCTGTAGATTCATGAGCAAAAGTAAAATGCACTGTTTTCTTAGAGACAGAGGCTTAGAAACACCATAAATCCTCCCTTTTCTGACAGCCCTTAGCATCTTACTTGATTAGTGAAGAGCCAGTGATTCTTTTTGACTCTTTTAATATTGCCACTTCTTATAATAATGACTATTCAGCACGAAGATAAAATGAGAACAGTCATTGCAAACCTTTTTAATAATAAATGTCATCCTTGAAGACCTGAGATCCTTAATAAATGTCAATTAGAGATTCTATTAGGTGAAAATATTCAAGCTGATTTCTCCTCTTTGAGCTCCAGATGATGGAAGCAATTAATGAAGCAGTCTGAGCAGAGTTGTCTAACATTGTGTGTGTCCTTTAGAAACTTCAGTGATGAGGCAGTCGAATCACCTAATGAGCTAAGAAGGCAGCTTGGCTTTCTCCTTAAGAATAAATCTTAGAGCAAGGTTTTCAGGAAAATTACACCTGTTCAATGCTGGGACACCTGCTTTAATAAGCCAATGAGTTGGCTTTACAGGTTGTGTGTGTGTTGTAGTATGTGTGCATGAGGGAGTTGGTAAATGGTTTAGTGGGGAAATGTGCCATAGGAAATACCCCTCCACACACACACATACACACATCTCTCCCATCAGTTATACCAGAGGTTTCAAGTGATATGCAGGTCCACAGTCAGAATCTGCACCCTCCCACTGATGTCATTAAGATTAACATAGCAGTCAAAGCGGGGGTGAGGGGTGCTCAGCTGACCTGTGATGGGAGCCTGCGGTCTGCTCCACCGAACAACAATTGAGGTGTCATCAACTCGGTCCACCGTCGGGTCAGGAGGGGCATCGGGCGCTAAGAAAGGAAGAAAGGAAGTGGGGCCGACAGTCAGGAAGTGCTGCTACAGGCCTGCGTTTTACAGAAAAAGGTTCTTTTAACACTGTGTAGCACCCATGTACCTGTTGTTTGTGAAGTAGACAGGATCAAACTCTGCTCCCCGTCCTCAGATATCTGATAGACATTTACAATGTATTTTCGGCCAGGAAGCAGGTCAGGGATGTTCACGGAAGTGGCTGTGCTTGGAAGATCTTTGAAATGAAAAGGAGAGGTTACTAATCAGAGCAAACTAATCCCTTAAATGACTCTACAGGTTATAAGAAGGATATTTTAAGAACTATATATTCATAGGAAAAAAAGACTAGAAGGTAATGTGCTAATAGATAATCAGTAATTATCTTTTTTTTTTTTTACACAAAGTCTTGCTGTGTTGTACAGGTTGGAGTGCAGTGGCATGATTTTGGATGATTTTGGCTCACTGGATCCTCCACCTTTCTGGTTCAAGCAATTCTCCTGCCTCAGCCTCCCAAGTAGCTGGGGTTACAGGCACACACCACCACACTCGGCTAATTTTTTTTGTATTTTTAGTAGAGACGGAGTTTCACCATGTTGGCCAGGCTGGTCATCTCAAACTCCTGGCCTCAAGTGATCCGCCTGCCTTGGCTTCCCAAAGTGCTGGGATTATAGGAGTGAGCCACTACGCTCGGCCTAATCAGTGATTATTAACGTACTATGGGATAACCCCCCTCCTTGTCTTTCTTTCTCTTCCTCCTCCTTCTTCATTTTTCCCACTTTTTCTCTAAAGATGTATAATTCTTGTAATTTAATGCCAATTTTTAAAAAATAGCTCTCTGCAGAAAGAAGTCAGGGTAGTGATTATTGGCAGAAGATAATGGGGTGAGAGTTGAGAAATATTACTTTTCTTGATCTGGGCGCTGGTCTCGTGGTATGTTCACTTTATAAAAATCCACCGAAAGTGCTTACGATTGGCGCACACTTCAATGTGCCAATATAGTTTTTTAAAGGCCCCTCATAAAAATTTGAAAAGTATGAGTGATGATCCTGCGTTAATATTGTCAGCTGCAGTGCTGGTACTTACTTCCACTAAGAAAACGGCTTTTGCTATAGGAATTTGTGTCTAGGTAGGCGCATGATCCAGCTGGTATCAGGGACCAGGACATGTGAGAGTGGCTTGGGGAAAACCCGGTCACTTCCTAGAGTTAGTTCCTTCCTTCCTCATGCCACAGGGCGATTTTTTCAGTCTGAGCTGTCAACCAGTTCCAAACCACAGATACCACCTGCCTAGAGGCCCCCTCCCAGGGCAAGTTTTCCAGCAATCGCCCCAAACCTGTCTTGAGCGATGCATTGAGCTTACCCAGGTACTGTGGTTCATCTCCCTCCTCACTCAGCTCATATTCCACCCGGAATCCCGACACGGTGTCAGAAGCTGAGACCCAGGAGACCACAAAGCTGCTGGCTGTGATTTCAGTCACAGATTCAGAAGTGGCAACAAGGGGAGAAAAGGGAGTCGTCTCTCCTGTCACGGTGTTGCCTAGAGAGTCACAGAAAGAGGAAAGTCAGCCTTTAGCCATCTAGAAAATTTACCGTCCTCACTACGAACATCATTCAAAAAAATGTTGGTGCCACTCTTGGAAGAATATGAATTGAGAAGGAAAGCACTGCCTGAGGAGAGCCCGGCGCTGGGAAACTTGGGCATAGGAGGCATGAGGGTGGCCGGGTACATACTGGTCACAGGTGAGCTCGTGCTAGTGGTGGTGAAGTCAAAGCGAGTCACTTCTTGGTGGCCGTACTGCTGGATGCTGATGAGCTGGCCCTCGTATACCACACCAGGCTTCAGGCCTTTGATGGTATAGGAGTTTAAGTGGCCTGGTATGGTAGCTTCCTTCCAACGGCCTGCAGAATTTTTCTGAAAATTTAAATAAACACATACACAAGTGTTTACAAGTATGAACATTTGAAGATGAAGTTCAGTAATCTTCAAAGAAGAATGAGGGACTTAAGCAGCTCCATTCTAGAGGAAAATCATGGAAAATAATGGAAAACTGTATTCCCAAAAGTTATATAGGTAGATATAATGCTAACTATTGTTAACATCAACAAACTACTGCAGGTTACCTACTGATAGCCATGCTCTGTTTTGTTTTACCTACATTTTCCCATCTAGTCTCCATAACCTTCTGATGGTGCGGCAGTGGCATCGTTGCTCCCATTTTATGGATGGAGAAACAGAGTGATATGTGATATTCCCCAGGGTAATATAGTTGCAGACACTGAGCACCTTCACTTTTACCAAGTTAATTATCTTATATCAGAACATAATATGATGAACCTAAGCTTTGCCTCTCCCATGTATTTTTTATTCCTACAACAAACAGATATATTCCTCTCTGAAGTACGGAATTGCCAATGCCAAATATTATATCTTTTAACTCAGTGGGAAACAATTCAAGTTTCTTGCCCTGAAAAAACATTCAAAGGCAGAATGTTGCTTTGTGACTCAGTTCCTGAGGCCATCACATTCCAGGTTCAACAAGTCTGGTTTTCTGACTCATTCTTGGATATGAGCTAGGCCATCAGAAGTGGTTAGCCAATTTTGGACAAGACTGCAGAAAAAATGCAATTTTGGTTTATTTAGTCTTTTGCTTCCAGTTTATATTACACATCCTGTTCAATTTCATTAATATGCCATGGGTCACAAACTCAGTGCAATAAAATGTGTATGAAAGAAACACCCTTCAGACAAGATGAGACTTTCAAGTGTAAATATTCTAAACTAATACAAGTCAAAATATATTTTTCATGCCCAGTGATTTTTAAAAATTACCCAGTTAGCCAGTTCCTCAACAATTCAAATACTCAAATGTCCATTTATATTTTTGGAATAAGCGAGAGTGATCGTAGTACTCTTTGCAGTGATATTGTAACTCAAATACACTTTGGAAAAAATTTTAAATCAGTCATTGCAATTAGCTCAAATTTAGTAAGAAATTATTTTTCAACATGAGTTTGTTGGGTTAGTTATTAGAAGAAAATAACAGAAAATAAAGTCTCAGGTGGCATCCATTAAAAAAACCCTGAGTTTTTGTAATTGTTAAAAATCTCAAAAAATTAATCACTGCTGCTCTTTGAAGACTTTCCAATTCAACGTACATTTTATACGTACTTTTAAGTTTCTCCCAATGCAGTGGTCTCACATAATACTTCGGATATACTTAAGTTTAAAGGAAATAAAATGAATGATATAATAAAAAGATGAGAGACTAGAAGGTCTTGGATCACTGATGCTGTTGACTTAGATCACTGGATATCAAGTTCTGCAAATGGCCAGATTATGGAGATTACAAAAGAGGGTGAAAGAAGAAAAAAGATGATTTTTTTTGGATGAGTTCATGTCCTTTGCAGGGACATGGATAAAGCTGGAAACCATCATTCTCAGCAAATGACACAAGAACAGAAAACCAAACACCACATGTTCTCACTCATAAGTGGGTGTTGAACAATGAGAACAGATGGCCACAGGAAGGGGAACATCACACACTGGGACCTGTCAGGGGTAGGGGGCTAGGGGAGGGATAGCAGGGGTGGGGGTATCGGGGAAGGATAACATTAGGAGAAATACCTAATGTAGATGACAGGGGGATGGACGCAGCAAACCACCATGGCATGTGTATACTTATGTAACAATCCTGCACGTTCTGCACATGTACCCCAGAACTTAAAAGTATTAAAAAAAAAAGAATGACTCTTTTTTCATTCACCATTTGTTAAGCAGTGTGCCAAATACTAAACCATTCTAGACTCTAGGGAGACTACATTGAGCCAATGAGAAAGACATGATTCCCCTCTCTAAGAGAATCTCTTTTTATTCTTCTGATCTTGTCTCCAATAGACAACATGCTTGCATCTCTATTTTTTTCGTTTGTCCACAATAGAGCATATTTATGGACTCTTTAATAAGAAACTTGAGGATTTTTTAATATATTTATTTATGTTGAGACAGAGTCTTGCTCTGTCTCCCAGGCTGGAGTGTAGTGGTGCCATCTTGGCTCAGTGCAACCTCTGCTTCTCAGGCTCAAGAGATCCTCCGGCCTCAGTCTCCCAAGTAGCTAGGACTACAGGTGCATGCCACCATGCCTGGCTAATTCATATATTTTTTGTAGAGCCAGGGTATGGGCATGTTGCTCAGGTTAGTCTTGAACTCCTGGGCTCAAGTAATCCACTGGCCTCAGCCTCCTAAAGTGCTCGGATTATAGGTGTGAGCCACTGTGCCCAGACAAAGTTGAGGATTTAGCTCAATAATATTACTCTCTTTCCTCCCAGAATCTTGGACAATCCCAGTATCTGACATTTATATTGTTATCTTTATTCTTCTTGTGTTTATATTTATGATTTAAAGTATTATACTAAGTATTCTTTTTTTTAAAACTTCATCAGCTTTTGGTACTATCTCTCTTGATTCTCCACTTTGAAAGATAAAGCTATTACCTCCTCTCTTCTCCACCTTTCATATCCACCATTTTTCAAGTAAATGTTTACTTTTTATTTTGTCTTGAAGTTGCAACGAAGTTTCCATGACTCATCTAAAGACCGACTGCATCATGCCTTAGGAGTATATTCTTTTGAATGAGTCTAACAGCATGATTGTTAGGTGGATCGAAGTTTCCAGAATCCAGGTTCAATGGAATTTTTCCTCTCTTTGTTTTTGTACCTTAATATTACCACAATTTAGTTTGCTTCATATAGGAATTATTACCTTATTATACATGTGGGTTTTTGTCATTGCTGTTGTTTTGATTTTTGTTTTTTGTTTGAGACTCTCGCTCTGTTGCCCAGGCTAGAGTGCAATAGCATGATCTCGGCTCACTGCAACCTCCACCTCCTGGGTTCAAGCGATTCTCCTGCCTCAGCTCCCAAGTAGCTGGGATTACAGGTGTGCACTCATGCCTGGCTAATTTTTGTATTTTTAGTAGAAACAGGGTTTCACCATGTTGGCCAAGCTGGTCTCAACTCCAGACCTCAGGTGATCTGCCTACCTTGGCCTCCCAAAGTTCTGGGATTACAGGCGTAAGCCACTGAGCCTGGTCACATATGGGTTTATTACACATTCCTCCACCTGATTCTCAAGTTATTATTTTAACTGCAATATTTAACCCTGTGATTAATTTTCTCCAAGTCTGCTTTTTCTATAAAGTCCCTCTTTTTTGTTGGAGACCTCAATCCCTGATTTCTCAACCCCATCCCCATCTTTCTGTTCCATCTGTATTGACTGCCCTCTAAGTCAGCTATGCAGTTCTTGTGTTGCAAAGTTTTCCACCACTGTCAGGGGTCTGATTTGGAAGCACTGTTTGCTGGACCCCATAACTTCCTTCTTATTCCACTCTTGTTTTCCTGGAGTATATCTACAAATACCCTTAAAGAAAAGGATGTATGAAAAATAAACTGCCTAAAATCTGTCTGAAAATGTTATTTTGCCCCCACATTTGATTGACAACCCAGCTGAGTACAGAAGCCTTTAAAAGTTTCTTTTTATCCCTGGAACTCTAACACATCAAAGATGTGTCTAGATGTGGTTCTTTCCACTAATTTTTCTGGGCACTCAGGAGGCCCTTTTAAATCTGAAAAATTCTGTCCTTCAGCTTTAGAAATTTAGAAAAAGAATCATTTTAACAGCTTAAATTTTTCCTAAAGAGTTTAAATTTAACTGCCTGAGTTAGTCAAATTTTGTTTGTTTATTTTTAATTGTAGAATTCGATAGCTGTGATTTAAAATGGACATTTTTTTCTCCTGTGTTTAAAACAGTGTTTCTCAAATTATGAGCTATGAACTTTGGAGTTAAACAGGGCAGGCTTGAGAGAGTAAGAGAACTAAAGCTAAACAGATCAATGTTATCCTTATTTGGTTTCTTCAATTTCTAGTCACTTCTCATTAGCAGATCACAGGGCTATACCTTAAATAAACCAATTGTCAGCCTTTCTAAACCTCCCTCCCATCATCTCTTTTCCTTCTATCTAAATAAATTCAGTGGGTCAAAAGTAAAGTTCTAAAAATGATCACTTAAAAAGTGAATCAAAAAAGAAATATATTGTCTATTTTTTTTCAAATTATAAAAATGATGCCACTAATTTTCCTTTGATGAGGTTACAAGACATTTAAAAACCTTATATTCTCTTCTCACATTGGGCAAGTACAATTTTAAGCATTATCATTTCTAAGTCCTTGCAAAAAAGATTTCTCTAACATAAAGAGATAAATTTTTCCAAATACCAACCCCTGCCCCCGAAAACAACAAAACAAAACCCAAACCCAAAACAAAAACCCTTCAATCTACATGTCAATTTAATTGACCACATATTGTTTGGCCACCAAGCAAATATAATAAATGCTACAGGAATAGATAACAGACTTGTTGGCTCAAAAGCTGGGGGAATAAAAAAGATACCATCAGAATCTGATAAGGTCAGGAGACTCAGTATCCAAGGTTTCTGGGTGGGATACTCACAGGTTTCCACCTAAGAATGTACTGGGTAATGTGAGATGGTTGTGGTGCATTCCACTGGATGGGGTGAGAGTTGGGCTGACTCGGAGTCTCAGTGATAACTAGTTGGACAGGACCACTTGAGCCTGAAAATGAAAACGTTTAACATTTGATTATCTTGGATATTCACTCACTTCAGCTTAAAACTTTGTGTACATGGATGGTCATCATTACAAACAGCTTTGCTTATCCGTAAATGTGAGTATAATAAAATTATCTGGGATTAGTTTTTGAAATATTTACATTGAAAATCAAGGCAGCAAATCCACTTTTCGCTGATAATTATCTTTCACATGAGAAATGCAAATTGTAGTTGTTTATAGTGAATAAAATACATTTGTAGAAAAAATCTTTGCTTGCTTTTATTTTTTCTATTATCAAAGTAAGAATTATGAGAGAATTGTGAAATGACCCTATAAAAATAATGTAATACAGAACATAAACTTCTTTTACTGATTGTATTGAGCCTCTTTTAAAGCAAATTCTAAGTTTTGAAGGTTTTCATCAAGAATGAATCTACTACCTAAGAAGGAAGCAACATTTCAAAGGCCATATGAGATGATGTAAAACAAACACATTTCTAAATCAGTGTAAAATCTTAGACAAATAGGCAAAGGTAATAATTAAAGACCTAGTTTTATTTCTCATCAGCCTAAGCAAGCTATCAGTTTGGAAAAAACATCTCGTTTTATTTTTATTCAAGAAGAGTACTCTCAAATCACACCATTGATCCATGAAATTATTAAGTGATTAAATTTTTTTTTTCCAAAATCAGTTGTCAACGGAAATGACTTTATGAAGTATATACTAAATTCAGTATTTCGACATATTGATGTATATCACTGTTATCAACAAAATTTGAAGTATGATTTTGGTTCTCTTGTTTAAAAAAAAAATAAAGGAAGTAGCATCAGTTTCTAAATAGTGTTAACTCCATTTAAAATAATAATGAAATAGCTAGAAAATGTATGCTTGCAGAACAGAAAACTGTCTTTTCTTAAAACACTATCTTTATGATGTCAGTCAATGTTTAAATTACTAGAAATAAAACTTGTGTCTTATAATAAGCTTTTCAAGAATTTCTACCTAACACTCCGTCAAACAGAGCAAAATTTTGCATGTGTAATAAAGTACTTCACCAGATTATTAACAGATTTAAGTTTTCTGAAGCTTCTAGGAAAAAAATACATTGATTTTCAAATTTTATTATCTAAACTGTTAAAATCTCTTTGAAAACAAAGCTTCCTGTAGTAGAAAAAAATATATAACTTGGATATTCATATAGATACAGAAATCCTAGAACAATATACTCACTTTCACACCAGTAACAGTTCAAAGGTGGCTGAAGATTAGCATATACTTTGAATCTTAATTTCATTCAATGCATATACTTCCAAGCCACATGAATACCAAAATTCATGCATAAAATTATCAGTTTTTCATTTTAAAGTTGTATGTATTTACAGAACACACAGGATGTTTGTTTTGATCAATTGGCAGAAGTCAATTCCATGCCCCTCTTTGAATTATTCCTTTTGCTTACGAAGATCCTTACAAATGAAAACACATTTTTAAAGACAACTATTTAAGAAAAATTTTGGAGATGTGACTATTTACTTCCATGTAAATCAGGAAAGCTAGGAATATCATGTCCTTTATTTTTAATAATTGACATAAGGTTATTTAAGTACTGATCCTTTCAAGAAATCCTACTACAATTTCCTCCATAAAGAGACACCTGATAGACATTTTATTTAGTTTTGTCCATCATGATTTTGAGGGGGGATAATCTTATGATGGTTAAACACCTATTAAGTTTTAGAAAGACAACATAATTGGCCTTTACTATTCACCTCTAAGCCTAATCATATTTCTACATCCGCAAGGACACGAGGAGGAGGATAGAAACGGGCAGGGAAAAGAAAGTAAAAGGGTCCTGTAATGGTTTTTACCCCAGCCAAAGTGGAGCAAAACCACAGAATCCCCTTTTGCTTTCACACAACTTCAAGCACTGGTCTGAAATTCCACGTTTTAAAATTTAGCCTTGTGCCATAGCCCACCTTTAAAGGAAATGGACTGAACAGCAATGAAATTTAGCATGTTTTTGTTCAGGAAGTAAAGGAGCTGAATCAGTTATTTCTTAGGTTAATTAAATTCCTATTAATCACTATACTCCAGCTTATACTTTGTATCATTACTCTAGCTTATACTATGTATGCTTTGAAGACCAAAAAGTTAAAAATTATGACATCATTTATGGCATTTAGATTTAAATTTTTGACATCCTTTTGCTATGGTAGTTGGTATAACTTTTTAAATTAATTTAATTGGCATATACTAGCTATTGCCATTGTGAAATCTTTACTCCCTCTCTTATCCAATATAAATAAACTAACAAGAAAATAACTGAGATGATACCAGGAAAAAATGTCTACACTTTTAAAATTAGTTTAAAATAAAGTCAAAATGAGTAATTTCCAATAGTAGTGACCTTGCAGAAGTTAAACATTTATGATTTTTTTGACTCAGTCCTTTTTTTCTCTATTTAATTTGCTGAGATCTGTGATTTTCTAGTTGCTTATTGACAAACCAAATGCCTCTTATCTTGTGTTAGTTTGAACAACTCAACCAAGTTCTCTGTAGAAGGAACAAACAGAGCAGGGCTCGGAGACAATCTATTGGTAATCCATTGTTCCTTTATTCTCACCACGCTCTTAAAGCCCTATACGCCAGGCACAAACCACTGAGCAAACCAGACATACAGATAAGCACCAAAGAGCACATCCGAGGTCAAATGCCAATCTCTTCCCTCCTAAATCTCCTCTGTGCTCAGTGGGCTTTTGCTCTTTTCCTTTTTAAACAGTAGGAGTAAGGTCAACATGTAAAACTCCAATACTGAAGGATTTATTCTTTTCCAGATTTTATCTCCAACATGTCCACCTAATTGCTTCCAGCAAGCAGCTGTGTGGACAGCCTTATTTTAAGAGAGACAAAGATCTTTCTCAATCTTTCAGGAGGAAATCATTTTTAGCAAATTACCACACCAATAACAATCATAAACATAGAAACCACAGAGCATTGCTTTAGAAGTTTCTACCATTTAAGCATCATGTAAACAAACAAACCACACACACACTTACAGTATTTCCTCATCAGATTTAAATATATATTAAGTTACAAAAAAATTAAGTGATTCTTACACCCAAATCCTCCAAGAAATACAATTTAGGAGGTTGGTCGATTTGTGCTATAAGCCTTCAAAAGCAAAGTCACCTTTCCCAGCACTGACAGTGTCTGAGGGTTGGGAAAAGCAGAATCTTCCAAGTTCCTAGAAAAGGTGCATCTGGGTGTTTAGTATTTACGATGGAACTTTAAAGGTAATCAGTTATAATCTCCCACTATTACAGACGAGGAAATGGAGGAGTGAGGCTTGGCTAACATCACCTTTGGCCAAATTGTTCCCACAGCTTGTTCTCTATCACAGAGAATCTCTTATCACAGAGTTAATTTAATCTTCATTTCTGTTGCATGCAGATTCTGACACCCTGAAACTCTTTGTTTCTGAATGTAGGCCATATTTTAAGTCTAACATTAGTGAAGAATTTTGGAGACTTTGCACTTCAGCAGTTGCTCAGATAACTGATGCCTTTTAATTAGCCTTTCATGTTTTATTAACATGTTTTATTATAATCACTCACTGAATATTTAAATGCAATTTTCCCCCCAAATGAATTAATCATACCTACAGGTAGGCATGATGTCTTTGTGACCTGGAAAAATCCAGCAATAAACATTTCAGAGTGTTTGAACTGTGTGGGCAGAGAGTTGACCAAGTTACTCAACTTTTGGCCCAACATACGGTGTTCCTGGTTGCAATTGATCAAACAAATGAAAAGTTTGACACAAAGGGAGCTTAGACGAAAGGGCGAATGAACATGTACCCTATGTTGCATTTCGTGCCATCTCTCTACACAGGGTTTCTGTTAAGAATCATAATATAAAACCCCAATATACTCCCAGCATAACTTACTTGGTGGTTTTTATTTCCATGTATGGATATAAGATGAAATTAGCCAGACTGTCTTAACCTAATGGAATATTTTACAGTGTTAAGTAGTAAAATTATAGACAGGAACATTTTCATAGCCTTTTCTACCTTTTACTTGATAGAGGAAGACAGAAAAATTATTTTAATCAAAAATTCAATTGATTATTAGATAATAATGGGAGACAAGGGTGAGAAAGAGGGGAGACCCCATCTTAGGAATGAGAACATTAACAATCACTACCCTGTTGTTATAACCATTGGCAGTTCTCAGCTTACAGTAATAGAGCTACTTACTTGCATAAGTCTGTAAAGGTTGGCAATGCCACTCCCCAATGCCACGGCCATAGCAGTAGCACTGGTATCTGACACCATGCACATACTTCTCCCATGAATCTCCAATTTGATAAAATGTCCCAGTCTCTGAATCCTGGCATTGGTCTAAAATACATGCAAGGAAAAGATGAACAGCCTTGAAGACATACAGCTGTGAATTTAATTTCAGAGTGCTAGAGCATACATTTAGTTTGAATAGAAATTTGCAACCATCCTTACAAATATATGCAGTTAAAAAAATATTTTGTTCCCATTCTTTACCTTACAGGACAATTTATAGTTTAAAAAGAGTACCTATTAGGAGGAATATTTAGTTTTCTAAAGGGTAATATTTCTAAATAAACATAAACATTTAGATTTCAGTGTATATTGATAATCTACATATTAATTTTAAATATTAGATATTTTTACCCATATTAATGTAACTGGCTTAACATTTGAATTGCAAGGAAAAAATCTGCAATAATTTCATTTTCTTCTTCAAATTTTAAAGAAAATAATTTGACATTTAAATGAATGAACTAGACTTTAACTGTGAGTATTTGCTGAGCAACTTCTAAGAAAACCTCTTAGCCTCCTCTCTCAGCTCTGGCAATCTCATATCAAACAATTGATACTATCAGTTTATTTTCTTAGTGAGCAACTGGTCTCTTTTGGTAAAGAAATAGTAATGAATTATCTTAAACTTTGTAGTGTTGGTAACGCAGCTCTTTTAAGGCTCAACCTTCACTATTTGCTTAGTTCTACTTTGAAGGGCAGCCAAAAAAAAAACTTAAGAGTATTTTGGAGGGTGATATTTACTGGCATAACCGTTTGCTCATGCTGTTGTGCAGCTGGTAAGAAAACAATACTTTTCATAGTATGGACTATCTTTACAATACTCAACCAAAGAATAAATTCCAATGAATAAGCCTAAATGTATCATCAAATTCAGCAAAAAACAGATGACTACCAATATCGAGATATTTGGGTCCAGGATTAGAGAGAAGACTTTGCAAAGCTCTTTGCAAGCGACTGATCAAAGTCTGGAGCCAACTTTAGTCACATGATGTCACATAGCTGTTCTCATCTGAAACTTGCTAACCATTCCCCTTGTGCAAACTCATCTAGGGAAATGGGGCTACTCACCAACGGGATCACACTTCCATCTGCCCCGACCCTGGCCGAAGCACGTGCAGTTCAGCATGTGCCCCTCTTCATGACGCTTGTGGAACGTGTCATTCACATTGTAAGTTATGTCATCAACAATGCACTGATCTGTTTAGGAAACAGGTGGGTGGGTGAGAAACTTTTTAAAGTTCCACTGATGAAAGAAAAAGTTATGCTTCTCAAAGCATACAGCTACTTCCGCTCAATTATCAACAACATTCACTAAAATAACTTTCCTACAAGCATAGAATAAGCTTTTTTTCAAAGCTTGGCCAGTAATAAAATTTTTGCCAACAAAACACTTTTTTTCTCCCAAAAACTTGTAACTGTAGCAGAGGTTACAGTATGCTCAAGTAAAGAATGTGATAAAATACACCTTCCTGTGAACAGCCAGTATTTGAACAAATATATGTCTTACTTTCTAAAAATTTCTTGCTTAGTTGATAATTTCTTTTAAATACCTGCTTGTTAGGATAAATAAGAAGATTAAACATATTTATCTAACACCCAGCATGATGTGGTGGTCTGGTCTCTGGAATAAGGGAAGAGGAGGAGATATTTAGATTTGGTAAATAAAATGTCAACGGTATTCATCACGCTAAAATAAATTAGGCCAACTCTGTTGCTTACACTCTGAGTGATCCTGAGAAAATTACTTTTCCCTTTTTGGGTCTCAGCTTCTTGATGTATAGAGTGAGGTCTGTATGTGTTATTAAGGTCTCTTTCAGCTCTCCAGCACCACATGTAATTATTACCCTTGGATGGTGTTACCCACTGGACACCACAAAAGGAGAACAAATTCAGAACAGTATCTACACAGTAGCCACATACACCATTAGCAGCTCAGAGTTCTCCCTAAATACTGCTTTTCAAATCCAAGAAATGGAAAATTAAAACAGCTTAAATAAGTCAATACCTCCTCATATTATATCGCTGGATGCAAAGGAGAAAAACTAATCTGAACAAGAGAAGTCAGTCCCCTATGTATTTGTCTCCTCAAATTTGGATCTGCAAGGATCTGATTTTAGAATAGCAAGGTATTCACGTCTTTGCAGAAATTATCCTGTCTTTTCTAGACATGAATCCAGTGGCATAGCCTAAAGCTGAATGGATCAAATGTTTTGTTTTTACCTTTGAAGTCATCTTTTTGGCTCAGCCTAGGTATTTACATCCTAGGAGTGTTTCAGAACGTTAGCACTGCTGTGCCAGCTTGTCTTAGCAGGCTGCCTGAAAGGCTTATCTTACCAAGCACCGTAGACTAATGAATGAAGTGGCATTGCGTATTTCTTCCCCTGCTTTTGGCAAAGCGCAAGTTTTCATAAAAAAGCCTCCCTTGCTGTACCTTTTGCCACCTCAAATGCTTTCATTAATGAGCCAGCATACCTCGAAGCTGCGAGTAGGCAATGCATGTCCATTCCCCACGACCATTCCCAACACACGTGCACCTCATCATGTGACCCATGTCATGCTGCTTATCCCACTGATCTCCGATGCGGTACATGACCCCTTCATTGGTCGTGCAGATTTCCTCGTGGGCTGTTTGGAAATGGATGAGAAATGCACTTGATAAAGGATCACAAACAGGTATGTGTGCCATAGGATGGGTTCAATTGGTCATCCTAAGAATTCTCACTTGGGAAGAAGCCTTGTGTACGTCAAAGAAATCTAAGTGCTGTTAGGTGAAGGGGTAGAATTTTTGAGCCCTGGAGGCAGAAAATGTGAAGTATGTCATAGAAAATAGTTATAGGAAGGGTTAGGGGATGTTAAACTAAGACAATACCTACACATTCACACAAAGGGTTCATGCTGTTCTAGAAGCCTGGACTTTACTGCTTCATAACTTTTCCCAGTTCCAGTTTATTTTGGATCAAATAAAAATGATATGTTTGGTATAGAATTTTAAGCAAAAGTGGGTTTTTTCTTCTAACCTCAACCTTTTCTTCTGTTGAAATGAGAGAAGTCAAAGTGTAAGCAGTTTCCTTGTGTCACAGTCACACCTGACAATGTCAACTGCACAGGTTCTTGGTTCTACAACTGGAAAATCAAAGGGAATCTACAGGATTCTTGAAATTTGAAAACAAGTGAAATGTATTGGTTTCCATTTGTTCCCCATTTATACAAACTGGAGACCTTAAAAAAAAAGAGTGAGATTCCCTCCCTGTTAGAAAACATTGAGTTTTAGTCACTTTGGTACTCATTAATAAGTGATAGAGCTTATGCCCATCAAACCACATTGTGACAATATTGTAGCTCTGTGACTAAAGCAGTCATATATATATTAAATGTAAGCTACTCAGTTGTGTACTCTTTACAAACACAAATCTGTGCAAATTCATATTTCCAGACTTACGAGTAAGTAGTTATATTTTGGATATTAAATCATGTCAATGAGGTTTAAAAATTATATAAATAATTATCTAAGTATTCTTCCCAATCCTTATGTATATGATACAACATCACACACACACACACACACACACACACACACACACTTCACATGAAGTTTTCTGTTGTCTCAAAATTGTCTTAATGAATGAAATAAGAGTAAACTGGACACTAGTCTTTGGTCTCTACTCCCTAAATGGTTGTCAAAAACAGCGACCCTCAGAGGCTTCATCCTTACCAGCCATGGGGCAGAATCCAAACTTCTGGTCAGCGTCATAGTTCTGTGTGGTTCCACACCACTTCATGTTGTCTCTTCTGCCCTCAGAAGTGCAATCAGTGTAATTGTGGTTGTTGTACAGGAAGGGGAAGTGGCACAAGGCACCATTGGAATTTCCTCCTCGAGTCTGAACCAAAACTGCCAGGAACAATACACAAAAAGGAAGGAAGGGATTACCACTGAGCTTTCCAATAGACACAGAATGACTGGTCAGAGAGAGCCAGGTTTCTGCAGCTAATTCAGAGTCCATCTCAGAATAAACTACGTCTGATGACATAGTTCTAAGCTTCTTAGTGTATTTACCCTCACTTTCAAAACAGGTTTAAATCCCATTCTCACCATCATTTCCCCAGCATCACCCACAAAAGATTAAATGATAGCTTTGAATAAAACTTTGTTTTAAGCGGAAAATAAGCTAAGGCATGAAAACATTCATCCTGTGTATTCCTCAGCCCTGTGGGATCACCTACTGATTCCAAAATACAAGCGTCTTTAATCACAACATAATCCCAGTGTGTTAAATCAAACGGACTGGAAGACTATTCCCTTGGTCATTTCCCAACAGCACTGGGTACGATGGAAGAATCCTCAGCTCTTATGAGCTCTGTAGCTCTTGAGTCCAAACTGAACAGAAGTGATACTTCTTGGGCACCCTCAAAATAAATGGCAAGAATGCTGGCAAATAAAAACAGGACACGAAAGGTAAGTTTTTCTCACTGCTGTGGTCCCCGCTTGGGACACTCACCAGTATGGTCTGTGCAGAAAGAATATCTCTGGTCCTGTTCGTAATTCGAAGTCGTGCTGCACCAAAGGTGTCCATCCTGTCGCCCTTCCGTGGTGCAGGAGTAGAACGTCCTGCCGTTGTAGGTGAATGGTAAGACACACGGCTCCCCATTCGAGTTGCCACCATAAGTCTGGGTTACAGCTACAATCATAATCAAAAGAGGGTCAGTAAACAGAGCTGCTTTATCTCTTACCAGGAGCTACTTATGTATGGCTTCAATGAGCTGCTGAGCTTGTGCCCTCAAAGGAAGAAGCTGTGAGTATAGATGATCATCTTGTTAATTTCAGTCAAAATGCATTACTCAGGAATCCACGTCTACTGTGGATAGAACAACACCTGAGTTATTCTGTTGATGTCCTTCATGACCACTTCTGCTGCCATGCCTCAGTTTCTCTATTTACAAAGCTATACTTACATAGGTCAATTAAGCATGCTGCTTAAGGATGTTGGGATAATATGTATGACTATATCTTTGCCATAAAAATTAATATATGAGGCTATTCTGGGGGGAGGATTATGTACCAATTGTTATTGCCATAGTTACTACCACGTTTGTAGCCCGAAATACATACATTAGGTTATTGGAAGATGTTTACATCAAAAAGCTGCTGAAATCTGAGATTTCAAATATTAAATATGGATAATTATTCAGAAAGTAGCTCTCTTATAACAACACTTTAGACAAATAAAGACAATACAATCTTTACCCATGATACTCATGACCAGAAAGAAAATACATAAATTAAAAAGATTGTTAGAAAATATTTCAAATGCCAACCTGATTATTATCACAGGGTGATAAGATTACAAGCTTCTCTTGTTTGTTTTATTGTTTCACATCGAATGAATGTATTGTCCTTCAAAAACTAAATAATAAAGTCATCAGTTTTATTCTTTGAAAAAATAATGCATACCTGTCTCTTGGCAGCTGACTCCATTGCCCAGGCACGTGCAAAGCATTTGCTTATTTCCTTGTGTCTTCAGCCACTGCATGCCCACGGAGTAGACCACACCACTGTCTGTGACACAGTGGCCATAGGGGGCCGGCTGGGGGTGAGGCTGTGGTTGGTAAATGGCTGCATGAACATCAGTGAAGGGGCCAGATCCTAAGGGCATGAGAAAGGAAGATCACAAAACTGGGCAAGAGAAGACAATTCACTGCTTTCTGCAGTCAGGATCCTCAGGAGCTCACAGAGATCACTCTGAAATCCATGTCGTTACTGGTCTGGGACTGGAAAGAAATGTCCCTTATTCGGCAGAAGCTTTTGCGTTTAGACTAGGAAATAATCCACAAGTGTCTACCAAATGGTCTCTATCCTCCAGCTCAGCTGGGGCTACTGGGATTATATTTCTTTTTGTTTGTTTTCTGTTTTGTGCCTTCTTTCTGCCCACTCTGCTGCCCAGGCTGGAGTGCAGTGGCACTATCTCGGCTCACTGCAACCTCCACATCCTGGGTTCAAGCAATTCCCCTGCCTCAGCCTCCCAAGTAGCTGGAATTACAGGCACATGCCACCATGTCCAGCTGATTTTTTTGTATTTTTAGTAGAGGCAGGGTTTCGCCATGTTGGCCAGGCTGGTCTCAAACTTCTGACCTCAGGTAATCTGCCCACCTTGGCCTCCCAAAGTGCTGAGATTACAGGCATAAGCCACAACGCCTGGCTGGGCTTATATTTCCAAATCACAGACATCATGTTGCCACTCCATACAGCAGCTACCTTCAACACATCCTCATTCTTCTGTGTCACTGAGCTCATTAGAGGGTGCCTGAGGCAGCTGTCCTGGATTCTCTGGGGGTTACCTCTACCTTCCACATTTTATTTCTCCTCAGGATTATTTGTGATTCTCTTGTGTTTTTTCTAAAACCAATCGATCCTCTTAAGACAGCTTTCCTTTTAGAGTAACACAACAGGATGTGTCAATCTTTTCTTTTAACTTTAAGATTTCTGTTCTCTTGAGGGCCAGGGCCCACAGCAGAACAGAATCAGGGCTGATACTAGACCAAAGGTACACTGAATTCAGTGCCTCCCTACGTGCCACTGAACACTAGAAACCAAAGATGTTTCACAGACAAAGGATCCCAAGGTCAAAGGTACTGGGGAGACATGGTGCCCATTCCCTACACTCCACCATGGAGCGTCATGATGAAAGGAACACAGAAATTCTGCAGAGCAGGCTCCATTTTTTTTAACCCATTGCTTCTCAAACCTTTTTCAACAATGGGATCTTTTCAGTACTGGCAATATTCATAAAAATAGCTAACATTTAGAGTATTTATTCCCACTTAATTCCCACCTACTCTTTTAATCTATTTTGGTAGATTGACATTTATATTTTTTTTGGTCAGTAGCAGTTTTATTGACGATAATCAAATACCTCAAATATATTATCAAGTCTAATCTTGTTCACCTTCACAAGTGCTCAAAGCAAGACAGAAACTCATCAAAAGAAGAAAAATTAGAACAATTAATATTTTTAACTAAAGGATGGCTGAGACGCTATGTAACAATGTTGGCACATCATATAGTAAAAAGTTGATTAGAACATACTAAAAATAATAAGAGAGGAGTGCATATCCTTGTTGACCATATTTCTCTCTTCAGATTTTTATGAAACATTTATGATGCAAAAATCTTTTCCTCATACCAGAAATGATTAGAACTTGTTTTTTAAAAAGAATGCTGACATAGCATGTCTTTCATGCCCATCTCTAGGTCCTGTCTGAATTTCTGAAATTTTGAATACCAATACATGAAGAAAAGGGTTGTGCATTACTTTATAGAATGAACAAAGTTTGCTGGAGCATGGAAACTGCATTTAAAGAATGGTTTCCACTATAACAAGAGCTCAATGTCAGGACAGGGAAGTATATTTCAATCTTTATTTAAAAAAAGAAAAGCAAATGCACTTTTTTTTGTCCTTTCCTAGCAAGTAGTCATATAATTAATTATAACTCTCATTTCCTTTTCAATGAACTTTGGATATTCAAAATATGTGTGTGCGTGTCTGTGTGTGCGTGCATGTGCGTCTGTGTGATCTATTTATGGTAGGTTTTATGATGCTAGCATTATTTAAATCTCAGCTTTATCTTTTGGAGCTACGTCTGGCTTTTTTCTCCCCTAAGATTTATTTGCATGCTATATTCACTTTTTTTCCTCAAAAATTTAAAACCTGACATTAAAAAAGTCTTAACAACCCATAATGTGTAAATGATCTTCGTTTATTAGCTGAAACGCTGCAAATTATTTCAAATGGCATGTCAAAGGAAAGATGGATTTGCAGAAATATTTCTTGACCACCTTCCCCATTTCCACCCCCTCCCCGCTGGCCCTGTGCCTCACCCCTCGATGTGGTCTGCAGAGAGGTGTGCCTCTCACACTTCCACTCTCCCCGGCCGTTGCCTGTACAGATGCACTGGAGCAGGATTCCTCGATTATCCTTCTTGCTCCAGGTGTCTCCAATTCTATAGGATGCCCTCGTGTCCTGATCGTTGCACCTATCTGTGTCACAAAGGAAGCATATGAATACATACATCAGGTTGAGAGTGGCAAGTGGTCACTTCAAACTTAGAAAGGAATGCTAGCTATGCCTGGTAATATAAAATAGCTATTTTTGGCAATATGCTCATATTCAGCTCTGGTGCTGCAAGGTATTACACTTCTGAAAGATGAAATTACATTTGTTACAATGGAAAGGGAGCGGAATGGTTTAGTCTAGTTTCATCTCTCTGTCAAACTACATTTTCATCCTGTTATTTATTTATTTGTTGTTTTCACACTGTTCCTTTGACTAGCTTCATTCTCTGGCATTCTATTCCATCTTTTTCCTTCTCAGGTTCTCCCAGGGTTTCTCTTAGTCATCACTATGGCCTGGCTTTCAGTAGAGAACTTGCCTTAGAAAAATAAAACAGGCTGGGCGTGGTGGCTCATGTTTGTAATCCTAGTACTTCGGGAGGCCAAAAGGGGTGGAACATCTGAGGTCAGGAGTTCAAGACCAGCCTGACCAACATGGTGAAACCCCATCTCTATTAAAAATACAAAAAAAGAAAAAAAATTGCTGTGTGTGGTGGTGGGCACCTGTAATCCCAGCTACTCGGGAAGCAGAGGCAGGAGAATCACTTGAACCCAGCAGATGGAGGTTGCAGTGAGCCAAGATCACCCCACTCACTGCACTCCAGCCTGGGTGGCAGGGTGAGACTCTGTCTCAAAAACAAAACAAAACAAAACAAAAACTAAAAATAATGGGAAGGCTAGCAGGATACAAAGGGTCTTTACCCATTGCTACAAACAAGCTATAAAAAGATGGCAATATCTCTTTCTTCATTTGTTATATAAAAAATTCAGGGGATTCACAATTTCTTTGACGAAAATGTTCTTTTCTCTCCCCCTATACCCAAACACCTACAATATTTAAAAATCACTAGCAAAATAGCCTCAAATTAGTCAGTGTCAGCCCTCCAATGGAAGAGTGGGATCAATGTAAAATGATAATTCGTAACTAAATAACCATTAGTTTATGTGTCCATTTATCTGGCAAATAGATTATTTAAATTATAATCCAAATTTGCTCTGTGCTACGATGTGAGTATAGAGGATCTGATTTCTTTGTGGTTAGAAATTGTTGCAACTACTGGGTTAGAGAAAAAAACAATCAACAGTTGACATAGGTTCAAACAAATATACACCCACATCCATCCACCACAAGAATGGAAGTTTGCATGAAGGTATAATTACTGATTAGAGCTTTTTCCCAAATCTCCCCTAAAAGTATTATCATCCCCTGAACCTCCATAGTACTACTTTCAATATTTCTATGAAAACTTTTAATATTGTGTTTTGTGATGATAAATATGTATAAAACTTTCTCATCTCCCTAACCCCCTAAGCACTCTTTGAAGGCTGGCCTAATGTTCAATTCATATGTACACCCCTCTAATTCTTTGAACAAAGTTAAGTGTTTATAAAATTTTCTGGAATAAATGACCTTTCTTTGAGAAACTTTTCCCAACTTTCTATTCAAAATGTTCTAAATAATAGATAAGGTTTGAATCAGACGTCTAATTTCTCTTAAGCTAAAATATTGCCACAAAGATCTTGGAAATGTGATGATCACAATAACATTTTAAGTGCAAAATATCTAATAAACCAGCAAGTTTCGGTCAGACATGTTGCCACTTTTCATGAGAGACCTATTTTTTTGTTAGCAAAGAATCTGAATTTGGAGATGACTATGTTAAGATAGTTAAATGTTTTAAGGTAAATAAATAAAATAGGTTCAAATTATTTGACTTTGCTTTTAAACTTATTTATAACACAAGTAGTTAATGGTTGTTTTACTTCAATGAACTCTATAGTTGCTATTAGTTTAAAATTTCAAAAAAGGAGCCCTGAAATCCAAAGGCAATAATTAAGACCTCAAGAGAATCTTAGAAGGAGTAGTAAAGATGCCAGAGGCCAGCTTCTTTACATCACTAATAAAATGTGTTAGGTCAAAGACACTATCCTTAACTCCAAAGCAGATAAATCATTTTAACCTATGGGATCAATACTTTTAAATTTTATCGATTTAGCCTATGAATGCGCCTTATTTAAATTTCAAACAGAAGGAAGACTAAACCTTTTACTCAACTCTATGTCAGTGGCAATGAGGTGAGATTGAACCTTACTGAAATACTTTTTTTCTATGTATGCAGTCTTCTGTGAAGATGTAGAATCAGTTGGTTATGAAGGTTTTCTTGACATTCAGAAGTTACCAAAGCATGTTGGTATACTGGATGTGTTCTAAGTGACATAGTATTATCCTTCTCTCTAGGAATCCATAAAACAATACCTGGCTTAATCTCTAACATAAAGACATAAAACATACTTCTAGAGGTGCAAGTGATACGTCCGCTGCCTTCTCCCAGGCAAGTACAATCCACCATCATCCAGCCTTGGTAGGGCTTCTCCCAAGTTTCTCCGACCACATAGGAAGTCCCAGCAGCATGATCAAAACATTTCTCAGCTGTAGGGAAATTTGGAAGAAAAACAGGAAAAAAGGTTATTTTGAATTGTGCAAGCTCCCTGTAATTCAAAGTGTAGCGTGTAAGCAAAAATTCAGCCACATTTTTTTAAGTGGCACTCTGTTCAGAAAGAATGACACACCCAGCATCTAAGCACACAGTATGTAGCCAAGGCAAAAGAAAACTCAAGCTGAGTTGGCAGGCAGAAATTCCATTCTCCTAATAAGTACATGGACTACATATTTTCAGCAAGACCCTTACTTCCCACCAGCATTTCCAGCAGCAAGGATCTATGTATGTATCTAGTCTGTGGGAGACTACACATGCAAAATTCCAATACTAATTATAAATGACCAATTATAAATTTTGAGTGGCCTACATAAAATGACCAAAAAAGCTATTTTAAGAATATTGGAAAGCAAAAACAACACAAGACAAAAGCCTTTAAATCAGAAGATAAGTAAACAGATTAAAATTTGTAACCAGAAACTTTTGGGCTTGTACTTACAGAGTTCAACTTAGGATTGAGACCAAAAGAAGCTCAACAATTTTTAATTTGAAAAGAAATTACCGGAGTGTGACAAGCACACACTATTTCATGTTTCAGTCCAGGACATTCCATATAGAAATGTGTTTAAAGTGTCATTTTTTTTTTCTTTCAAATAAATTATATATTGATCAAGGAAGAATCTAAGATCAGCCATTAGATAAAAGGAATGACTTCATTCTAAATCTTTCAAGTCTAACTTACACTTTTGAAGCAAAGTTAAGACTTTCATGTGTGGTCAGTACTTTTTGATCTGATTCCTGTAAGAAGACTACAGATTGTATAATTATTTATTATTTCAAATAAAATTCCCATTTCTTTCCCATTTCTTTATTGGTTCTCATTGGAATTCAGGTCTATGATCTATATAGATATGATTCTGGTCCAACCCCACATTAGAACTAAGCATCCCCGGCTCTTGCTCAGCCCTAAGAGTCACACACCTATGGGCTTGCAGGTCCATTCTCCTTTTCCATTGCCAAGACACACACACTCTAACATGTAACCACCAGTCTCATGTGGTCTCCTCCAGGTGTCGCCAATCTTATAGGACTGTCCCCCTTCATGGCAGCGGTCTGTTGAAGATACAAAGCAAACATTAGGAGATATATATATATATATTTATTTTTGGTCTCATGTTCCACTCACAGTAGGTCCTTAGGTTGGCCAAAGTAGAAACACAGACAACAGTTTTCCCATCAGAGACAGGGGGAACATTAACAGGTCTGGTGACTTGGAGTCAATTCAATTAAATGTCTGGCTTAGAACACAATGGGAAACCACAGAGAAATCTGGATGGCAAAGAAGTCATAAATCCTGGTTTCCCAGAGAGATCACAGGAAATTGGATCCTAAGCAGAAAAGAAAGGCTGAGAGGCTTGGTCTTCACTCATACACAGCAGGCTAAGACTAAGACTAATTCAGTGAGAAGGCCACATCAGGTATAGCATTCCAGCTTTTGGGAGCATGGAGAGCCTGTATTTCACCTTAGGATAGAAATGTCATTTTGGTGGAAAGCAAACAGACATATACATATAAAGTGTGGAAATCCTGGTAGTTTTCTAAGTTGTTAAGCCCAATGACACATTCAAAGGCTGAACTAGATTGTAAACACTATGGACCCTTGCCTCTTGGGATTTGTCCGTAAACTTGGATAAACCCTAAATGAAGTATGGGGAGAGTAGACTGGGCCTATTCACAGAGGACTTTCTCTTTTGAATAGAAGCCTTTAAGATGACTTATATTTAAAGGATGGATTTAAAAACTTAAATACCATGTTAATAGAATATATTGGTAACCCAGTGAATCACACTGGAAAGAGTGCCTTAGCTAAAGTTGATGAGAATCAGCCTGGTGTCCAAAGTTCCTTAGCAAACACTATTGGGTTAATAATTTTGTATTATCCCTAGGAATAGTGACATCTGCTTCCTGGGTATAACCTACTGATCACAAAGTAACCAGACTGTTTCTGTGAGGTGCAAGAGTTCTCTGCATTGCAAACAAGAAGAGCAGACAACACATGGCTGGTGAACACCTTTCCAGTTGCTGCAGAAAAGCTTCACGATTTGTCTGGCTGGAAGACGTCCAGGTGATTTTAAATGGGCAACTCGCCTAAGCATGTCTTACTGAAATGGAACCCAAGAGGTCTCTTGGTTCTACCATGTACACAAACACACGCACTCATAAATGCACACGCATCAAACAAAGATTCTATCTGTGTTCATGTCCATCTTTAAGAAACACAGGAATCAGTTGGGTGACCACTTAAGAGTACCTGGTCGCCAGGGATAAATCTCAAAGTTAGGAATAGCCAGTCATGGATAACAGATAATGACAGTGATGGTAACAGAAATTCATATTTGTGATATTTTGGCATCATTTTAAAGAATGTCTTCCTTACTTGCAATGGTGCAGCTTATTCTCCCTCGCCCAGCCCCGATGCAGGTACAGTCCCAGATCATGGAGTCTTTAGGACGCTCATATGTGTCACCCACTCGGTAAGTGTTCCCAGTGTACTTGTCAAAGCAAGTCTCTTCGGCTGAGGGGAGAAGGAAAGTCCACGTGAGCCTCGCTTAGGTACAAGGTTTTCTAGTTCACTAATTCTCTTCAGTGGAAAATTGGCTTTTCTATTCTACAAGTAGCATGGTACAACTGCAAGTATAAAATGAAGTAAGATAAACCGATTTTTTACTCTAGGCTCTAATAAGGCCATGTTTTTTTTTTTTTTTTACCTTGACAAATTCTCAAATTTTCTGTAAATTATTCATATTGTAAAGAAATCTCAGGCCCTTAGGAAAAGGCCATATCAAGTACTAACTTATGACATCGCTAGATTTGTGAACGGTTTCAGATTCCAGTCTCTGACTCAGGCAGTCAAACGAAGGTTCACATTTTAGAAAGCAAACAATTGGCTGGGTGTGGTGGCTCACGCCTGTGATCCCAGTACTTTGGGAGGCCCAGGTGAGTGGATCATCTGAGGTCAGGAGTTTGAGACCAGCCTGACCAATATGGTGAAACCCTGTCTCTACTAAAAATACAAAAATTAGCCAGGCATGGTGATGTGCGCCTGTAATCTCAGCTACTCGGAAGGGTGAGACAGAAGAATTGCTTGAAGCCGGGAGGCGGAGGTTGCAGTGAGCTGAGATCACGCCACTGCACTCTAGCCTGGGTGACACAGCGAGACTCTGTCTCAAAAAAAAAAAAAAATTTGAAGATTCCCACCTCCCACCAGGTATTGACATTTGTTAATCCTACTATTTCCATTTTTCCTTCATCAGTGCTTCTCGATAAGAGTTGCTATAATTTACAAAAAAGGTATCAATGGTCATACAGGAATGAAAACTTTGAAGTGGCTAGTGGTTTTGTGTTAATTGCAGCTGACAAATCATTTTACAATACAGCGCCCAAAGTGTTTTCTGGCTCATAAACTTACAGTTAAAGATTTGAGACTGCTTTCTAATAAATTAAAATTTTATAAGCATTTTTTTTTGTGGGAAGACACACAAAATCTTTCCTTTTCTCATCAAAAACTTTGGGAGAGTAAAGCAAAAAGAAGACTCTAGGAACTAATCTGGGAAAGATTTGTTTGTTTTAAAGGTAAAACCATGTGAAAAGCAAAGATAAGCAGTTTTTAAATATTAAGAGGAAATGAGAGGTAATTCTATTAGAAAAAAGGTGTATGTAGTTTTACTTACTAATGCAAAGTTTAACAATGACCACTTCATCTATTAAAAGATACTAACTATGGGGCTTGTGGTCACTTACCTTCAGGTTTACTCTCGCAGTTAAAACCTCGGCTTCCTCCATAACAAGTACAAACCAAGGCATTGCCCAGGTAGGTCCGCTCCCACTGTTGGTTTATCTGATAGTGTTTCCCATTGTCATAACAACCAGCTGCAAATAATTGAAGGAAAAAGTTATTACATTTCCATCCCTCCTTTTCCCCAAATTATGGAATTTTCTTCATGTGAATATTTAGGTATATATTTTTTTCCTTTTAACTTTGCTAAAGGTTATATACAATGATGTCATTTCCATCTGGCCAGTGGTCTACATTAAAAAAAAAAATGTGATTTCAATTGTCTGCCTTCAATTGGAAGGCAGACAATTGAAATCACATTTTTAAAACATGCAAGGAACTTCAATATTCTTTTGGAGTAATAGTCAAAAAGGACAACTTTAAGCAGGTTTCTCAAAGCAAAGGGAGGTGTGTCTTTGAAAAACTGAAAGAATTCCAACCTCTGTTCTCAGTGAAGTACCCTGAGCGGCCCTAAAGAGCTCAGAACCAATTACATCTCTTCCAAGTTAGTTAGAAACAAGACAGCTATTTCAATACTCCCTTTTCACCCTCATTGTGAAAATATTTGACCCATTATTTAACAGTAAAGAAAATAAGTAGTAGTAAGGACCACACTCATCCCATCCGGAAAATCTGTATTCTCCTTAAAGACAAATTTTGGTTAATTCCTAGAAAGACAATCTGAACGTGCAGAATTTATCAGAACACGGGAAGATCGTAGAGTCCCCGTCCTCTAATGCAGGATCTTATCATCCCAGGCCCTCAGAACCAGCCTGCTCAAAACTACATCCTTTTGTGTGTACAGCTGGTTTCTTTCAGTAAAGCGCGCACACACTCGCGCACAGGCGCGCGCGCAAAACTTCAGCCCCAACTTTGGTCGGCTTCAGAGTCCCAGCCCTGCGGCAGCCTGTTTCAGCCCGCGGTCGGTACTCACGCTTGCTTTGACTGACAGCCACCGGGGACGGGGGCTGAACGATCTGCTGAGCCTGCCTCTGGCTCCTCGAGGCTCCCGTGGAGGGCACCGCAGTCCCTAGGCACAGGGCGGCCAGCAGCAGCCGCAGCCCGGGCCCCGGACCCCTGAGCATGTTGAGACGGTGGGGGAGAGACGCCCTCACCCGGAGGCAAGTGGCCACCAAGTCTGGGTCCCTTTGCAACCTGCGGGAAAAATCCCTTCCAATGCCTCCCGAGGGGTGGACGCCTCCAAGAAGGTGGGGGCCCGAGGGTGGGGAAGGGGTCGGGTGGAGGGACCGAGGGGATGGAGAGGACCAGAGAAGTTGTGGCTGCAGGTCCCCTCTCCCCGCTCGCGCCTGGGGTTCCCTCTCCTCCCCCGGTGCAGCACAGCCGGCGCGGGCGGCCAGGCCCCGGGAGCCCGGGCTTATATTGGACGGTCCCCTCCCGCCCCGCCGGAGGCCCGGGGCGCGGGGAGGAGAGACCCGCCGGGCTCCCCCCGCCCCGCCCGCCGCAGCCGCCGACCGCGCGCCGATTGGCCCGGGCTCCGGGTGACGTCACGGCTGCCTGTGGGTTCGCAGCGAACAAAAGAGATGCTGATGGCCCGCCAAGACTGGGGCAAGACAACTTTTTTTTCGGTTTCCTTTGCGGTCGTCAAACTTTTTAGGGGATGGGGGAAGGGATGGGAAGCGGCTGGGAGGAAAGGGAGTGGCTGGACTTGGGTGAAGCGAAGGGGTTGCAGGACGCTCCCCCTTCCCTTTTCTTTTCTATTGGGGGTGGCGGTGGTGTTTGAGGACATTGCGTCACCGCTGGCGGAGGGGGGAAGAAATCTCTGCTTACAGGAGTGTATTTTGTGGGGAAGAAGACCCATAAAATATCCACCACCTTGCAGCTGTAAGAATCCAGACTTCGCAGGCCCGGGGCGGGGCTGCCTATCTCCCCACCCTGCTCCCTTTCTTGGGGCTAAAGGGCACTGACTGGGGACTCCCTTATTTTGTCTTCACAGCTCCGAGTTCGGACTTCGCCCTTTCCCAGCGCTGTGCCCGTCTGGCCCTGAGAAAGCGCCCGCGGGCGGACGGGGAACCAAGGGGAGCGTGGACCTTTAATGAGCGTCTGCTAAGCACCTGGGGTTCCACGGGGCGCTTTGCAAGTCCCGGGAAGTTTAGAGAATCAAGTTTGCTTTTGCTGGAACAGAGTAGCAGTTCGCTTTTTCACATATGCAGGCAAGCCTTCCTCTCCTCGGAATGGGACGCCCGTTTTCACTGAAAGTGAAATCACTGTGAACATCCTGAAAACTGGAAAGTTGGACGGCTGTGGGGAGAGAAAGGTCTTCGTGTCCTTGCCCACGTTCTCCCTGCCAGTTGCACACAAAGCACAGATTTTTTGTTTGAATCATTAAAAGCTGGGTGGGGCAGGGGCATCCCATGTCTTGCCCTTCTTTGGCCCCTTTCTTGCATTTATTTGCCATTTTCTTTTTGCTGACACGTTCCATTACAGAATGCCCCTTCCCTCCTCCGCCGCCAGATTTTTTATATTTCAATTGTTACTTACTCCAAGAGTGTGGAAAGTTCTCCTTTAAGGTTCCCCTGTCTTTAACTCTAAACTCAGAGTGGAAAGGGAACCTGAGAAGTCTCGCATTTGGCAACTCATCCAGTCAGTCCTATTTTTCAGACAAACACAAGCACAATTGCTTTTAAAGATCTTCAGGAGGAGACCACCACTTCCACAGTAAATTCTGAGACCTAAACTGAGTGCTTTGCCTTCTCCTGGTGTTAGGAGTGCATAGATTCCATTTGCTTTGAGAACACATGAAGCTACTAATAAAATATATTTATTTCTGCAAGGTACCTGTTTTCTCGAAAAGTTTCACCGTCAGTAATTGCCATCGGAGTAACTGGTACCCTGTGTTCTATGAAATGCCTGACACATTAAAGACACAAAACTGGCATTTGTTTTTATTCATGCAAAGTTTTAAAACCAACCAACCAAACAAACAAAACAAAAAGCCTAGCAAATATCAGTCTCCTACAAATAGTGTAAAAACACCTCTTGGGGGATCTCTGTGACCCACACTCCAAGTTGAAAGAGTGCCATGGATTTCCCCAAATTTAGAATCCTGTCTGGGTTAGAGGGTTTTTTTTTGTTTTTTGTTTTTTTTGGAATTTCTCATCATCGCTTGACAAAACAGTTTTCTCCTTCAAATATAAAAGAGCTCCTTGTAAAATGCTTGGTAAATTTCTGGGAAGCTGAGTGTTTCTTCCAGAGTGAAGGATACCTGGAAATCCGGATGTAAGCAAGATAAACCTGTAGCTAAAGCTTTCTTAAAATCCATTGATTCTGGGGGAAGGAAATAAGTGGTTAGAAAAGTATTTTGTCAACCAAAACCATGATAGTTAGATATATTTACTGTACTCAAAATACACTAGAATAATATGCACAGGAGAGCTTGAAGGGGAAAGCCCACCTTACATTTTGAAAGAAACTTTTCTATTTAAATCTCATAGATATCTAATTTGTTTAGGAAATGGGATATCTCTGTCTCATAAGGAAAAAAATATCTGATTTTTATAGGAATGCTTGGAAGTTTTCTTTTTACTTGAAAGTTGTTTTCTTTACCTTTTTTTTTTTTTAACTTTAGAGACACAAACTTTTCTTAGTTAAGATAACAGGGCTTACTACAGTATTCTTTAATTATCAAAATCCCGTGTAACTCTAGATTTGTTATCTCTAACTGCAGAGATAATTAAATCCTAAAGACCACTCTGACTCTAACTCAATTAACATGTCTGGTGTCCGGGATTGTTGGACTTCCTTAAGAATTCTATTTTATCAAGGTGGGTTTTTCCTCAGTAAGTGGTATTTTTTGATTTGTAGGAAATACCTTTGGATTTCTTATTTCTTTTTTAACACTTCAGAGAGAGAAATGTGACCAAAAAAAGGAAAATCAATAGAGACAGAAAGTAGATTCATGGGTACCCAAGTTCATGGGGCTGGGAACAGGAATTAACTATAAAAGGGCACAGAGAATCTTACTGGGGTGATGGAAATCTGTGTTCTAACACTAAATTGCAGGGGTGACTGTACAAATTGGTAAAAGTTTCAAAATTCTAGGGATTATGCACTTAAAAATGAGTGCATTTTATGGTATGTAAATTATGCTTCAATAAAGTTGTTTTTTTCCCCAAAAGTTGATTTTAAAACTTAGTATTTGTCCTTTTTAACTTTTAACCATCTCCTGATTTTGGTTTCAAGGACTTGCTCTCAAGTGGCAGCAACATACAGAAAGCATCTTCATTTCTTCATTTTCCTATTTGGAAGTTTGCCTTGAACACAGTGGATTTTTTCTTCTACACCAGTAACTCCTTCTGAAACCTACTATTTGTGTGAAGCATATATGTGGTAGAGACAAAACAAATCTTCATTTAGGACTGTGCCTTGTTTCTTCTTGGAATTGCCATAGTGATAGAATTTTCCCAGAGCCTCAGACAACTTACATTTTTTAATAACAAGAAGCACATATATCTGTGGGAAGTGGGAGGGTGGTGGGGGGCAATAGTATTGGGAAATTTTATTATTACAGAATGTTACGGAGGAGCATGAGCAATTATGGAAATCTGAATTAAGTTGATTTCCTTTGTTTTGAAGATTAGAGATGGAGACATTTGATTAAGCACAAAAAATAATCGATCAGATCCAGTTATTTAGAAGGACTGAAGTAAAAACAGGCCAGGTGTGGCAATTCACGCCTGTAATCCCAGCACTTTCGGAGGCTAATGTGGGAGGATCACTTAAGTCCAGGAGTTCAAGTCCCACCTAGGCAACATAGTGAGGCAGCTTCTACAATAAATAATAATAATAATAATAATAATATCCAGATATGATGACAGGCGCCTCTTGTCCCAGCTACTCAGGAGTCTGACTTGAGTCCTGGAGGATGACTTGAGCCCAGAAGATCGAGATATCAAAGCTGCAGTGAACCATGCTCACACCACTGCACTCCAACCTAGCCTAGGTGACAGAGCAAGATCCTGTCTCAAAAATTTAACATTGAAATGTTAACCTTTAGCCCAGGCTAAAGTGCAGTGGCGCAACCCCGGCTCACCGCAACCTCCGCCTCCTGGGTTCAAGCTATTCTCCTGCCTCAGCCTCCTGAGTAGCTGGGACTACAGGCGCATGCCACCACTCCCAGCTAATTTTTGTACTTTTAGTAGAGATGGGGTTTCACCATGTTGGCCATGCTGGTCTCAAACTTCTGACCTCAGGTGACCCGCCTGCCTTGGCTTCCCAAAGTGCTGAGATTACAGGTGTGAGCCACCATGTCTGGCCTTTTTTTTTTTTTTTGGCATAAAATGCTTCCCTTTTTCCTTGAAAATGGCCAAGTTTACAAAAATATTACTCATTAAGCACAGGTGTGAGAAGGAAAAATAAACTTCCTTGCAGGCAACTCTCCTGAGTAACATGTCTGAAAAGTTTGTCAAGAATTGACAGGGTACCTGCAACCAGGGAGAAAATACTCGATAAGGGCTTTCAATTATGCCATGAAAGTGAGCCAGTTTTCGCTTAATAAGCATTTTGTTTATATTTTAGGTGACTTTATTTTTTAATCAGCACTTTTTAAATGCCTTAATCTATGCCTTTTGCTTCTTAACAGGAAAATTCTTTTCTCTTTAGAGTGATGTAAGTCCCAACAGGCTTTGCAGAGGCATTTAACTCATCCAATAAAATGGAAACTTAGTGCCGTGTAGCTGGGAGACGTCATCAAAACTGTCTTGGAGAAAAATTTCACCTTTCCAAGCAAGGTAGCAGCTTCTTGGAAAAATTTTAATTTTGTGTGTTATTTTATGTTGCTGTCATTAAAAGGTTTTGTTGTTGTTGAAAGGCTGAATTTAAAAAAATTAGAAGGTTTCTCATATTTAAATTATTTTCTATTCTTTTTACATTAACATACTTTAAACGTCTCATATGCAACTAATCACAAAAGTTGAGTCAGATGCTTAAAAATAACCACAAACATTTTCAGTAAATAACAATTTATGCCATCAATAGACTACTGTGATATAAGCAGTCAACCTGTCTAATTAGTTAAAATAAATTAAAGATATATTCCATCAAATTATAAAAATTCCAATATACATGTAATTATCCCCAAATTTATACTGAACCATTTTCTAGATAAATTTGATATATTCTTCCACTAAATATGACCATTTTACTGAGATAAAATGGACATTTAAAATCATTACTATTTTATACATTAAAAACTAAGGCACTGCTTACATGCATGCACATTTAAGTAGCCAGTCACAAACTTACAAAGATTTCAGCACCTAAATAGAAAAAATTAAATAGCTACATTTTATTAAACACTTACTCTAAATCAGATCCAGTACTACCTGCTTCAATGCATATTTTCATCTAACCGTCAAAAAACTTCTAGGGAAGCACTATCGTCCTCTCATTCTTACAGATGAGGATATAAAGCTTAGAAAAACCATGTGCGAAGATTCTACTCATTAAGCACGGATGTGACAAGGAAAAATAAAGTGCCCTGCAGGCAGCTCTCATGAGTATAACGTCTGAGAAGTTTGTTGACAGTTGACAAAGAATGGAGTTTTCTGATTCATCGGCCTTGTAGAAATTGTGGCTTCCAGTTGTATGTCAATACCAGGTGATTAGTCAAGTGATTGCATAATAGTCTCCCTCAAAAACAAAGATATGGGCAAGACAATTGGTTAAACAATGTTGTGGGTGACTTTTTTCACATGAGATTAGTTTATCAAAAGATGTTACACAGGACTCTGCTAACTGAGATGCTGCCAGTTTCCATCTGTTGTAGCCAAGGACGTCATTCTTTTTGGAACCAGTTTCCTTCAAACAGCCAGGCTATGTTTTAGCATGTGGAAGATTGTTAACACTGACTCTCCACTAGGCTGGAATTTTACTGGGGGCAGAGCCTCTGTCTTGTTTCCTCTGTATGCCCAGCACTAGGTACCAGGCAGCCCTGGATAAGTGCTTGGCAAAGGTCAAATGAATTAATGAAAGGAAAGAAGGGTGGATGACAAACACTCTGAGATTCACATTCAGTGACTATCCAGCCAGGTACAGTGCTAAGTACTCTGCATATGCTATTTTATTTTATCTTCAAAGCAACTCCAGAAGTAGATATTAATAGTGCCATTTACTCTCTCAAGCTCAGAGCTTAAAAATGGTCCTAGAGCTTATGCTGTAAGCCAGGGACAGAGCTGAAATTTAAATCAAAGTCCTCCTGGCACAAAATTCTTGCTCTTAACCAAGACATACATGGCTTTCCCCAAAGAGACTTTGCCCTATATGTTATAAGAAAGTTGGAAACATTCTTTAGAGGTTACTTTTTTATCTTCTAGATTTTTCTGCCTTGCTTCTGGTTCCTGGGTTTGACCCTGTGGGCTGCAGGGCTGGTTCCTCTGCTTGCCAGAGGACAGAGGACGAGAGGTGAGAGTTGTTCCTCCCCACTCCCTCCTTGCTTCTGACATCAGTGCCAGAGTTCTGGTGGCAGCTGCCTTTCCCCAGGACCTGCATTCTCAATGGGGCAACATTGCCCCTGGAGGATGAAAGTGGGTTCTTGGGGTAGAAGGGGAGTGGTTAAAAGTATTTCAATTGTACCTGATAAAAATCTTATTCCTTAGTCGTGAATTTATCTTTGTATGTGTGTGTGTGTTTGTGTGTGTGTGAGAGAGAGAGAGAGAGAGAGAGAGAGAGAGAGAGAGAGAGAGAGAGAGTCTTGCTCTGTTGCCTAGACTGGAGTGCAAGGGCATGATCTCAGCTCGCTGCAACCTCTGCCCCCCAGGTTCAAGTGATCCTCCTGCCTCAGCCTCCCGAGTATCTCGGACTACGGATGTGAGCCACCACACTGGACTAATTTTTGCATTTTTAGTAGAGATGGGGTTTCACCATATTGACCAGAGTAGTCTTAAACTGCTGATCAAGTGATCCGCCCGCCTCGGCCTCTCAAAGTGCTGGGATTATGGGCATGAGCCACCGTGCCCAGCTATGAATTTATCATATTAGGTAGAATTTAAATTAAATTTCATTTCTTTCCTGGAGGGTTGGATAGGGTAGGGCAATAATACGTAAAAAGAAAAAGTGAGAAATACTGCTCCAGAACAGCAGTCCTCCCCAGCTGATCCTCCGAGGCTCCAGCTGACACTGCCTCCTTCCCCATCATGGCAGCCCTCGGAGTGAAAACTGCCTACCTTGCAGTCCCTGGGAACCTCAGCATCCCTTCTTTATCACCTGGTTGTGTCCGCACTGGGGTAACAGTGCCTTCACCAAAGTCTTCCAGTGGAAATAATTTGAATTCCATTGTCTGCTAAAACCCTGATGATCAAGATTCTAACAGTCCAATGATGACATGAGCAGTCTACCCCATTTTTTTTTTTCTGAGATGGAGTCTTGCTCTGTCACCAGGCTGGAGTGGAGAGGCTCCATCTCTGATCACTGCAAACTCCACCTCCCAAGTTCAAGCGATTCTCCTACCTCAGCCTCCCGAGAAGCTGGGACTAATAGGCAAGTGCTACCACGTTCAGATAATTTTTGTATTTTTAGTGGAGACAGACTTTTACCATGTTGGCCAGGATGATCTCGATCTCTTGACCTCATGATCTGCCCACCTTGGTCTTCCAAAGTGCTGGGATTCCACGCATGAGCCACCACGCCCAGCTCACCCCATAGTTTTAAGTATTAAATTATAGCAGAATAGACTTAGGACACATGAATTCTTTTCCAAACTTAGCAACTAATATTAATCATGCTGTGATTTCTTTGCATTTCCCATGCCGTGAAAGGTCTTACTTTTTTCACTCTACTGAATGTGTGCCCTTTTAACACTGTATCTTTCCCAGAGTAAAATGCTCAGATGATAGGAGCAAATGACGTAGTGATCACACAATGATGGAGAAAAGAAACCAGAATTTTATATTTAAATTTTTGATATTTTAGTCTTTGTAGCCCAGATTATAGTGCAGTGGCAAGATCTTGGCTCACTGCAAACTCCACCTCTCAGCCTCAGGCAATTCTCTTCCGTCAGTGTCCTGAGTAGCTGGGATTATAGTAGGTGTATACCACCGTGCCCGGCAAAGTTTTGGTACTTTTTGTAGAGAAGGGGTTTCGCCATGTTGCACAGGCTGGTCTTGAACTCCTGGGCTTGAGTGATCCTCCCGCCTTGGCCTCCCAAAGTGTTGGAATTACAGGTATGAGCTACCACCCGCGGCCATGTCTTGACTTCTTAACTGTCTTGGAAATAATTTGATTTTGTCCAAGTAATTTGCTTCATGCAAAGAAGTTGAGATCAGGGGCACATCAGAAGGAGATTCGTCTTTTGAAGTGATTTTTAGAACTATAAATGCAATAAATGTAAAAGCTAAAGATTTTTACATATTTTTCACACATGTTAAAATGCAAGTTTTACCTTTGAATTCATTTTAGATCCTGAAATAATCTAGCTGAGAGCTTGTAAAGTCAAGGAAAGCTGACTCAGATCTGCTCTACTTCAGCATGTGGTAAATTCCTAGGTGTTGCCAATGTTAGTGTAGACAAATTCCTTCTCTAGAAACAAAACCTTGGACAGACCTTGTATCACTTATGCCTTACAGAGACTTTCCGTCAAAACCAAACAAAAATCTGTCATATCTTTAATCATAGAATACTATGTGATATTAGGGAATACAACTGTTTCTGAAATGCATTGAAAAGTACAGTATTCTATAGCTTTTTCTACTTATATTACTTATTATTATTTTTGAGACTGAATCTCACTCTATCAACTAGGCTGGAGTGCCGTGGCATGAACTTAGCTCACCGCAACCTATGCCTCCTGGGCTCAAGCAATTCTCCTTTTGCCTCAGCCTCCCCAGGAGCTGGGATTACTGGTGCCCACCACCATGGCCAATTAATTTTTGCATTTTTAGTAGAGATGGAGTTTCACCATGTTGGCCAAGTTGGTCTCGAACTCCTGACCTCAAGTGAGCTTGAGCCGCCCGCCTCGGCCTCCCAAAGTGCTGGGATTATAGGCATGAGCCACTGTGCCCAGCCTCAGCTTACATTATTTATTTTTCAAAAACTAGAGGATCCGTTAATTTTGGGTTGTTTGAATTTAAAAGTGTTTATATGTTTTTGTTAGTTATATGTGAGCAGTATTTCACCACAGCTCATCTTAAAGATATTGATGATTTATCCTCTATTTCTACAGCAAAATGGTCACATTTTTGTCAGTTGGTAATAATTTTTTTTTTTTTTTGTAGAGTTGGAGTTTTGCTATGTTTGGCCAGGCTGATCTTGAACTCCTGGACTCAAGTGATCCACCCAGCTTAGTCTCCCACCACACCTGGCAGATAATAAATTCTTGAAAGATTCCTGATACTTTACCAATTTACACATTAAGTTAATCTTTTCATTTTCTTTGTTGAATTAAGTTTTAAAGCAAAATAATATAAATATTTGTAGACCCAAATTTTAAACACATTTCAGTTTTGAGAACAATATAAAGTAAATATAGTATGGAATTACAATTAGAACACCAGGTTTGCACTGATATTTTTCAAACTTCTCTGGGGGACTGAGTTTTTCAACTTAAAGAAATAATGTATTAAATTAAAAGATATTTTCCTTCACTTATGAAAATGTTTGTTTCTTAATTGTCTGTTGTTCTTTTTCAAATTTCAGTTTCAATGGCAGACCAATTAATATTGCTTAAAGTTACAACTTAGACAAACAATTCAAATATCTTAGCAAATTGTGGTTCTGGTTGGTCTACCATGATAGGTAATTTAGAGGACGATGACTCAAGATTTAAAAAATTAAATAACATGGCCATACAATTTTCTCTAAAATGTTCCCTTCAGAGTCTAAGAACAGCTTTATTGAGATATAATTGCCATATACTAAGCCCCACATACCTGTATACAATCTGATAATTATTGACATATTTATATACGTAAGAATTGATTACCTCAGTGAAGATAGTGAACGCAGCTATCACCCCCAAAAGTTTCCCTGTGCCCCTTTTTGATCCTCCCTTCTGCCCGGCCTAGCCCCAGGCAACCACTAATCTATGTTCTGTTCATATGGATTTGTTCGCTGTTTCTAGAATTTAATAGAATGGAATCATATTGTATATTTTCATTTGTATCTGGTTCTTTCACTCAGTACAATTATTTTGAGATTCATCGATTCTGCTGCTTGTATCAATAGTTCATTCTTTTTATTACTGAGTATTATTCAATTGAATAGATAAACTGCAATGCGGGTTACCTGCAGGTGGACTTTTCAGTGCTAATCACTAATAAAACTGCAATAAATATTTGTGTTCAATTCTTTGTATGAACTAATTTTTTTTTCTCTTAGGTAAATAGGAATGGAAGAGCTGAATTTTGTATATTTTGTGTCATTTTACATTCCCACCAGTGAGGTATGAGGGTTCTAGTTTCTCAATATCCTTGTCAATGCTTAGTTGGTCAGACTGTTCGATTTTAGCCATTCTAATAGGTGCATAGTGACTTTGCATTGTCATTTTAATTTATATTTTCCTAATGACTAGCGGTGTTGAGCATCTCTTCAGGGGCTTATTTGGCATTTGTAAGTCATAATGCTTTTTGCTGGGTCGGGGGTGGGGGCAGGGTCTTGCTCTATTGTCCAGGCTGGAGTGCAGTGGCATGATCAAGGCTCATTGTATCCTTGACCTCCCTGACTCACACCATCCTCTTACCTCATCCTCCAGAGTAGCTGGAACCACAGGCACGCACCACTGCACCAGGCTAATTTTTGTTTTAATTTTTGTAGAGACAGGGTCTCCCTATGTTGCCCAAGCTGGTCTCAAATCCATTTATATGTGTGTGTGTGTGTGTGTGTGCGTGTATTTGAAGTGGTTGTTCACATCTTTGTCTATTTTTAAATTGGGTATCTGTTTTCTTTTTATTGAATTTTGAGAACTCTTTTAATATTCTGGATATACGTTCTTTATCAAGTATATGCTTTGAAAATATTTTCTGTACCCCAGAACCTAAAGTGCAATAAAATAAAAAATTAAAAAAGAAAAAAATATTTTCTTCCAATCTATAGTTTGTCTCTCTTCTCATTTTTTTCCCAATGATGTCTTCTGAAACTTAAAAATTTAAATTTTGATTGAGTACAGTTTAACAACTCTTCTTTATCTTTTTGTTTTTGTCTCTCAAAGATTATCATCCCTTACTGCCTGATGGTGTCTTAAAATCATTGTTTCATATACTTTTGGAGGGTCCTCTCTCTCTCTTACACACACGCTGATTGTTTCAAGTGAAATAGTAAATTCGTCTCCTATTACATCATCTTAGCTGTCAGTAAGAATTGCCCTTCAGTTTTCAAAGATTTTAAATATACTAATCAATAACTTTAAAAAATTATCTTTTCTTGGCACTTCAAAAATAATTTTGGATTTTATTATACATTTTTAGAAAGTCTGTTTTGTCTCTCTTATATTTAGTGCTCAATGAAAGTACACTTCTGACAATTTTCTATTACATACATTTTATCTTTTTCCTTTTTAATTTTACACCAACCCTCTCCACTTATTACATCTTTTTTTGACTATTGTTTTAATATTTCCTTTTAGCTTATATAGCACTAAATCCTTTTGTATCAGTCTGACCTTTGGAAACAAATTTTATTTCTTTTGAAACAGGACATTAAAGACTAAAATTGAAGAAAAGTTTAATCTCAACCTCATGGGGGAAAGACATCACAGAAAATAAATGCTAAAACCATGGCTTTTTAAGGTGTTGAATTAAATAGTTATTAAGCTAATTGGCAGATAATTATGGGATCGATTATCATTTAATATAATTAGTATGTAAATAAGGTGATATAAATTATGTTCTGTGAGAAGTTGACACTGATGGTGATTGTCATCTGTGTGAAAGTGAGAAAACCAACAGAAAGATGATTATTATTAGCAGCAACATTAATGATCATGGGCCTTTTCTAATTATTATGGCCCAATCTGGTATTTTTCTTTTCCTCATTTTGACTTTACTTATACTTTTTGTCCACACAGACCAGCATATTATTATAGGTCTTTTAAAAATGTTACATTGATTCTTTTTTCCCCAACAGTACTGTCAACTCTTTGTAGGCGCTAAATTAATTCCTTTTAGAAAGACTTTTTTTTTTCTTTCCACCGTTTGAAGTTGTTTAAGTTGTGTGGTGGAGACTGCTAGTTGTCCACACAGATCCATTCTCTTCTTTCATAGTTAGTCCCATCATACACAATTAGGCTAAATTCTACAGTCTCCCTTGTAGTTCAGCATGGCAATAGATAGTTCCTCATCAGCAGAATGTGAGAAGATACGATCTGTCTCAACTCTGGTCCTGGGCCTTACTTTATTAGCATGCCTCCTCCAGATTCCCCTGTTCATTCCCACTAGCTGAAATACACAACCCAGAAGACACCCGGCTTCTAACCACGTAGATGCTCAAAATGTCTTGGAGAAGTTTGGGACCTGGATTACTGCGAAGAGCAGACCTTGACTATTGACATGAGCCATTCACTTTGCGACTGCTGCATGAGAAATGACACCCTCCTTTCTTGTTGCAGCCCCTGTGTTACTAAGCACGTTTGTATAGCAGCCCAGCTTTCACAGTAACCAGTATGATGCACTGTCTTCCTTACCTGCCCAGTTGTTCAGCCTCCCTATTCCTGGTGACTCCATGTGATCTGTTTACTAGCTTTGCCCTGATATTTGCAATTCTACCTCCAAGTTTTCGCTCTTTTCCTAGCTTTCCATAAACTCTATGCAGAATTTTAGCTTCTATGCTAAACTCCCATAATATTTTACCATTTGTTTTTAAATAACAAATTCAAGTCTTCCGTTAAATATTCTCGAGGACCTGCTAAAAGAACTGTTGTGGTTTGAATTATGTCTCTCCCAAATTCATATGTTGAAGTCTAGACCCCCAGTATTCCAGAATGCAACCTGCTTTGGAGATGGGATCTTTAAAGATGCCATCAAGTTAAAACAAGTACACTGGGATGGATCCCAATCCAATATGACTGCTGTCCTTATAAATGGGAGAAACAGACACACACGCAAGGAGAATGCCAGGAAAGATGAAGATAAAGCCCAGGGTGGGGCATCTACAAGCCAAAGGAAAACAAAGATTTTCCCCAGACCACCAGAAGCTAGAGGAAAGGCATGGAATAGATTCTTTCTCACAACCTTCAGAAGGAACCCACCCTGCCAGTATCTTGATTTTGGACTTCTAGCTTCCAGATCTGTAAGACCATACATTTCTGTGGTTTAAGGCCTCCATTCTATGGTACTTTGTATTACAGCCTTAGCAGATAAATCCAAGCACTTGAAGCATTAATGATAACAAGAGAATGAGTGATAAATTTAGGTTCCTAGACAGAACTCCAGAGGCATGACATTCTATGCACAAAGGCAAATGCCTAGTTAACTGAAGGGCTGAATTTGTTGATGCTTGTTCTTTCTTACAGATGTTTTTGTGCCAATCACTGTGTGTAGGAGACACTGATAGATAAGACGTAGGCTCTAGTCTTAGGGAATGTAAAGTGTACTAGTCAATGACAGAGATAAAAAGGTTTATTTTTATATGCTATTGGCAAGTGTGTCAGTTGAAAAAAGGTATACATGTGCACAGATTTTAGGAGTGGAAATTGAGGTAATCTTTTAAAAGGACATTTTGGCAATATTTAAAATGCACAAACATAAGACATGGTAGACTGAACACATGCATTTCCTCTACACCTTCCTGAAATCACACTGATAGTTCAGAGATGAAAATTATATAAACCCACAAGAATAACGAGAATAAGAAAGGAGACGGTAGATGAGACACAACCCAACATTTTGGAAAAAGAAACAGAGACGGAGAAGTGATAACGAAGGTCACAGAATAAATGCCTTCCAGCCAAAAAGAAGCAAGCTGACTGACATTCAAGAAACCTTGAAAGCCTTAATCATGGGAAGCATCAGGTACCTCTGAAGGGAGGGAAGGAAAGTGGGACTGAGAAGCATTTCAAAGTCTCTGCATAAAGAATAACTGGATGCCCTCTTTACTCCCTCCCCTAGTCTATCTAGCCAAGGACTGATCCTCTCCTTCCTCACCTTGCCCAAGTAGGACCCAGGAAACTTACTGTGTGGATAGATTGAACCAGAAAATCCCCAAATCAGTGGCAGGGAGGGTGATAGTAGTGAAGCACAGGGCTAAAAAATAGGGGAATTAAGTGAAGGTATACATGTTTACTCTCCATGTGGTGGGTTGAAAATGTTCTCTCTGGATCTTAGTCTCTTTGGAGACAATAATCTATAGATATGGACACTGGGGAGTCCTGAGTGAAATAACTGGATCTCAACCCCATCACCCACAGTGCTGCAATCAGTCATTAAGCTCCACCCCTGTGCACAGTTTCCAATCAGATCTTTAGTGCCTTGATTCTAAACATGAATGGACGTCAAAGGGTCAGTCACCAAACCTTTGAGAAAAGCCTCCGATGTGAAAGATTAGAATGAATTTACAAACACAACAAAAGATGAGAATAAGAGGCAATGCAAAAAATTGAAGAAAGTGAAAAAGAAAAACAAATTAAAACCTAAAATCGGTGACTGTAGAAAGAGAAGATATTGTGAGAAGGAAACAAAAATAGTGATCTAGACATGTATAAATATTCAGAGACAAAGACACCGATCCTATAGGATTAGCATCCTTGTTAGAAGAGACACCAGAGACATCTCCCCCACATGTACCCCCCTTGACCCCAGGCAAGTACAGAGGAAAAATCATGTAACAGGAAAAGAGCCCACAGCAGAAACAAACCCTGCCAGACCTTGCTCTTGGACTTCCAGCCTCCAGAACTGTGAGAAAATAAATTTCCATTGTTTAACCTCCCAGTTTGTGGTATTTTGTTGTGGCAGCCCAAGGAGACTAGCATAATCTATTACATTAAATAAAATTAAATGAACACTAAAAACAGAATGCATTTGCCTTTTGAGGCAGCAATTCCAAATTTCTCTCTGTTCTTTAAGATACGTAACTTAACCTAGGGGTCAGCAAACCCAGGGGCCAAATCCAGCCTACTCTTTGTTTTCATGCAACCTGTGAGCTAAGAATGATTTTTAGACATTTATGCAGTTCAAAAAATTAAAAATAATATTTCATGGCATAAGAATGTTACATGAAATTCAAATTTCACTGTCCATAAATGAAGTTTTAAAATATAGCCACATATGTTTTAAAAAATATATTGTCTCTGGCTGCTTTTGTACTACAATGGCACAGTTGAGCAGTTGTAACAGGGACCATATTAACCACAAATCTGAAAATACTTACTATGTGTCTATTTAGGAAAGTTTGCTGACTCTTGGTGTAGACCATCTGAGTGAAATTTCCTTCCAGATTCTTGTAATATTTTCTCCATTCTTTTATAGTTGTCTTGCTCAAACCTAATTCATAGCAACATTTTAAATATCTCAATTTTATTGTGTCTTTTCAAAGTAATTCAAATTGGTTTTCATAGGAGATGCTCTCTTTTAACATTTTTATTTTAAAGATAATATGGTTTGGATATTTACTCCCTCCAAATCTCATGTTGATATGTTAGCCTCAATTGTATTAGTCCATTTTCATACTGTTATGAAGAAATATCCAGGACTGGGTAATTCATAAGGAAAAGGAGGTTTAATGGACTCACAGTTCCATATGGCTGAGGGAGCCTCACAATCATGGAGGAAGGCGAAGGAGGAGCAAAGGCACATTTTACATGGCAGCAGGCAAGACAGCATGTGCAGGGGAACTGCTGTTTATAAAACCATCAGATCTCGTGAGACTCACTATCACAAGAACGGCATAGGAAAACCTACCTTCATTATTCAATTACCTCCCACTGGGTCTCTCCCATGACACATGGAGATCATGGGAGCTGCAATTCAAGATGAGATTTGGGTGGGCACTCAGCAAACCATGTCATTAATTTTGGAGGTGTAGTCTAGTAGGAGGTGTTTGGGTAACAGGGCAGATATCCCTCATAAGTAGCCTGGTGCCATCCTCATGGTAATGAGTGAGTTCTCACTCTGTTAGTTCTTGGGAGAGCTGATTGTTAAATGGAGTCTGGCACTTCCTCCCTTCTCTCTCTTTCCTCCTATCTTTCTGTGACATGCCTGCTTCCTCTTCACCTTCTGCCATCAGTAAAAGCTTCTTGAGACCTCCCCAGAAGTCAAACAGATGGTATACATTGCTATGCTTGTACAGCCTGCAGAACTGTGAGCCAAACAAACCTCTTTCCTTAATAAATTGCCCAGCCTCAAGTATTTCTTTATAGCAATGCAAAACAGTCAAATACAAAAGGTTCAAAAAAGCTTAACTTAATTACATAATTATAAAATCCATTATAATGGTAATAAACAGTTTGGTACCCAACAACTGACTTCTGTTAAACGTATAACTCAAATTGTGGGAACACAAGAGCAGTGACCTGCTGGAGTGGAATCATGAGCTTTGAGTATGCCTTCTATGTCACCAGTACATTTTATGGAGGGAAAGCAGAGCACAGTTGGTGTGGGGAGTGGGTTGAGTGGAAGTTGCTTAAGAGATTTTATGCTGTAATTAGCCTAGTTATTTCAAGTATTTGGTTTTCTCATCCCTATTAAAGATTAAACCTCCTAAGAGCAGGGATAATATTTTGATTTCTTTTGTATTCTTTCGAGCATGGGACACCAAGTTGGGCACATGGCAAATGTTCAATAAATCCCTCTTGAAAGGTTAGATGATGAAGCTTCTACATGCAAGAGGTGACAATTCTTGGGGTAAGTTGGCTCTCAGCCACCTAGAAGGGTTTTCTCAACTGCTGATTTTAGACTCTCAATCTGTTTTGATTTGTGATGCTATATTGTTCTTTGCCATTCTCCCAAATGATACATCAACTTTCGTGATTCATTTTTATGTTTTCTTGTCTATTGCCTCAATATTGGACTTCTGCCTAAGCAACAAAATTCAAAGACATCTCTTCTGTTGGAATTGCTGATGTGAAAGAAGCCTGTGAGGTTCAAATGACCTCATAGTGCATAAAATAACATGAGTGAATATGGGGAATACTATTTATTGTTCAAGACAAAAACGAGTATGTTGTGAAAAGCTTGCGCAGTTTTGGTAAGATGAAATTGCTGGCTGAAGACTGCCTCAAACTCGAGTTCTGAGATGTCGTTAATATTGACAACAAAAAGGAACTGTCTTAGAAAGTTAATTGTTACATACAATTTATATAATTCTTGCATTAACTATTTTGATTTTTAGCTACTCAGGAGTATGATCAAGAATCTGTAGTAGTACGGTCTAGTCTAAGTCGCCTTGTTATTTCTAAGAGAAAAATTCTTTGGAGTTGAAAATTAGTCCATTTGTAACACATCTCTGTGTGTAATTACCATTAAAAACTGACTGTGTGTAATCTGGTGGCATAGTAAGCACTAATAGAAATTAGGTTATTTATTATTTTATTACTGATTTGCCTTATGGTTGTAGAGAAGGTAGATATTTGTATAATTCAATCACTTAATTATTCTCTTTGTAAAAGCTGAATAAAATTATGTCTGGTCTATTCACATCATTATAGTATATTCCAAAGATGCTTGACAGTTGTTTGTAGACTGACATTGATGGCTTTGGATGGTATGATATTTATCAATTAGAATTTTTATGTAATTGACATTCTGGTTCCTGTTCTGTCAGTATATATCTGTGTGAACTTGACTATATTTAAATCTTTGTGCCTCTGTTTCTTTAGTTATAAAACAATGTGTTGAATTAAATTATTTCTTATTCCTTGGGTTCAAAAATTACATAACTGTAAAAAAGCTCTTGTCCATTCTAATTTTTTAACTTCACTTAAAAAATACCCAAATACAAAATAGTGATATATGCATACTTCCTAAACATTCATGTGCACATTTCACATATACCCAGAATATTGGAGCATACATCTTAGCAAGGAATATAGGTGTGTATCCTAAATTTGCTTTTATTTCTAAGGGAAGAGATGAAGAGCTCACACCTCCCCACTAGTAAGAATAAAACTTTTGTTTCTCCCCTCTGTTTAGGTAATTAAAAGATCTTTGTTTCTGTACTTCATGATTTCCCATTTTGGGAGTCTTTAGAGGTGAGAGGAGCAGCTCATTAAACAGCACATCTCTTTCCTGCTTGAGTTCCACCTAGAGAACTGATGGGGGCTAAGGTGAAGTGACTCAGGAGGGGAGTAAAGGAGGCTTGCCCAGTGTACCCAGAGTTAGGGAGTAACTGCTCCAGCAAGACCAACTGCAATGGACAAGCAGAGGAACAGGAAGGCTGCCGTGAGCAGCCTCCCTACCAGGAGAGAAAAGGAGAGCAGAGTTGAACAGGCTGGTCTGAATATTTTCCCCAAATTTACAAAGCCAGTGAGTCACTTCACTTCTCCAGAGGAGAGACAAAATTGGCCCAGAGGAGCACGAAGACTGTGCTTACGGAAAATCACCAGGAAGTGGAAAAAGGTGATTCCTCTAAACCTAGAATCATCGTCACTAATAGCTATGTTCTCTATAAATAAACTTTTGAAAATTAAAAAAACTATAAAATGCCAAGATATGTCACGTAAAACAATTTAATGTAACTTTTCAAGTAGATGTGTCTATAATTTAAATTTAAAACCACTCTTGGTTTTAAATTTGCAGATGCTCTTTGCAAAGAAAGTGACACGTGTTTAAGATTTACCTTCAGTAGTAACTGTGTTAATATTACTATTGCTTACTTTGACATTTTAGTTTTAACATTTATATTTGGAGGAATTAAAAAAAGACTTCAAAGGAGGTATAACTCACTTTCACAGTCTGAGTTCATGTGAATGTTTTAGAAGAAATTTCAGAAACGGCTTTGAAGTTGTGTGAGAAAATGTTTACAATTATGCCATTTGGGATTAAAATTCTATGTGTAGGAATTGTTTCTATGGAAATACAAATTGATGTACAATGTAGAATGCAGTTTGTTAGAATGAGAATGTTAGAATTTTCACAGTGCTTAGAGACCGGTAATTAAATTGTAACGAGCAAGATAAGAACAAAATATCCACATCTTAAGTACAGTTTGACTTTCATGACTATAGATAAAAATTACAGGGAGGTAGGATTTTATCTTACCATAAAAATGAACTTCCTAATGATAAGAACTATCTAAGACCAAAATGGGCTGTCACAGTTAAACAAAAAACATGAACCCACTTGGGGAAGGTCTTTGAAGAGGAGCCACTCAGGCTTGTATCGGACTGCAGGACTTCCAAGATCTCTTCCAATTCTAATACTTGAATTTTATGAGCAACAGAATCATGCAATGATGAAAACCATTTCACAATGTTTCTCGTGTATATTAGTTAATAACTACTAAGCGTACACAACATGCCTCAGCTTACAATAACAGAAAAGAACAGGCCGGGCATCCCTCCACTTCGGGAGGCCAAGGCGGGCGGATCACCTGAGGTCAGGAGTTTGAGTGAGACCAGCCTGGCCAACATAATGACGCCCCATCTCTACTAAAGATACAAAAAATTACCTGGGTGTGGTGGCAAGTGCCTGCAATTTCAGCTATTCAGGAGGCCGAGCCAGGAGAATCGCTTGAACCTGGGAGGCAGAGGTTGCCTTGAACAGAAATTGTGCCACCGCACTCCAGCCTGGGCAACAAGAATGAAACTCCGGCTCAAAAAACAAAGAAAAAGAAAAAAAAAGAGAACCAAGAACATTTATTTATTTATTTATTATTTTTTTAGAAAAAGAGAGAAAAAGAGAAAGAAAAAAAAAACAGCAAAAGAAAGAAAAAAAAGAATGAAAGAGAGAAAGAAAGAGGACAAGGAAGAGGGAGAGAGAATGGGATTCTTATTTTATTGCCCAGGCTAGAATGCAGTCTAAAAATGGGTATTAAAAACCTCTTTTATGCCAATAATTGTGCTTA
>CAUYQU010036525.1:0-27829 GCA_963574635.1 Cheracebus regulus
ATAGTACATTCTATGTCCTTGTACTTTAACCAAGATATCTGTGCTGGATGTGCTCACAGGCATGTCCCAGCTCTCCATTGCTTTTACCTGTTTAGAAAAGTTTTAAGTTGTTAGCCAATCAGGTTTTAGTTTAGGTTTTGAGGTCTGGCTCCAGCCAATAGAGATCAGACACAGCAATAAGGACAATCCCCAACACATAAGGAATAAATATGTCTGCTTTCCTTTGTTTGTTGTATGCTGTGGCAACATGGCTAGCAAGAGTACATTTCCTGCAGTCCAGGAAGTAAAAATTGCTTGCTGAGAGATCCTTTGCCATAGTGCTGATTTTTCTTTGTGGCACAAGGCATCTGTTTCCAACACTTGTATTCTGTAACCAAAAAAGTGAAATTATTGCCTGCTTTTCTATTTACTTAGCTGATTACACTTGCTTTTGACAATTCTATCATTTTTCTGACATTCCTCCCTCTCTGAGAAGATGAGAAACAGAAACCATAATAAAATTGTGGCAATCCCTATCGTTGAAACAGGTCTTCATTGTCTCTAGTTAACCTGAGCTATCTGGAAGGTCCAAGGATGAAAGCTGGAGGTACAGCCATCCAGTGCTAACCTCCTAAACCTCACGTTCTATGTGTATGAGGTGCACTTGCGTGCACACGCGCACACACACACACACACACACACACACACACACGCAAATTTGAAAGGCTCTCCTCCCCTTCCTCCTTTTCTTGTCTCTTGCAAGGTTGAACAGATTGGTCTTTTTAACCCCATCACTACTTCAATAAAGACAAGTTAGCCTAAAGAGGGGCAGTGAATGGGCACAGAAACCAGGTCCTGTGCTCCCCTAGGGAGAAGCTATGTCTCAACTCATGAAATCTTGAAAATATTGCCCTTCCTAGAAATTATTCTCTTCCAGCAAAAATAGCTTCTAAACCACAGAAGCTCTGATATGCACAAGGATTTCAAAATGTCCCTAATGAAGATTATAATTAAAATATTTAAATGGGTTTTTAATTTTCTTTCTGGGCTGTGTTATTTCCCAGTCCTCTTCAGGAGCTCCTATTGTTCAGTCCTGACAGAATCCTCTGTCAGAAATTATAGCCTGCTGCCTTAGCATCTTCATTAAAATGCAATGCTGCCAGATATATCTGCATGCATATGAATAAAGCATCTATAGAATAATTAAGTCATGAATAACACATTGCTGAGCATGGCTTTTCCTGAATAAGAAAAGAATGCTATTTATGAACTCAGATATTTTATATTATATTAGAAAATAATTGGCAATAACAAGTATCATTTGAGGATTCATCAATTTAAATTACGATTTCCCTGCTATAAACTCCATTTTTAATAAAAAATGGCAGTTTACATTGGAAAATGAATGTGAACCCATATGCAATTTTTCTTCATTTTCCTCAAAAGGCCACCCGAAAGCTTTTGGCAATGGTGGTTGCATAATTTGAGAATCTTTTAGGTCTATTATCAACAGAAGGCCATTAGCTTCACAGCAGCTTAACAGGTCTGGGTTCAAACAAATAGTGACATATCAATGGAAAAACATAAACAATATTTGTGATATCATAAAATATATATTTTTGGCTTTGTCCATGCTTCCTATAGCATTTATAATTTCCTAAGTAACTAGTATGATAAGGATATTTGTTGTTAAACTATTTGGCCTTTTGTCCTCGATTCCAGAAACAACTCCAGAACAACTCCAGAGTGATGAAGGTGAAACCAGGCTTTCTGTTATTTATAACAAACCCCTTTCAACCACACCTGAGACTATGTTAATGAGGTGATTTTTGGAAAATCCCTAGATAACTACAGGATGAAGGGCTGGTTGCCAGGGGAACTAACCATGTGCTTAGAGAGTTGAAACTCCGGGCCCCACACCCCACCTTGCATCCCCGAGGGAGAGGGGCTGAAGGTTAAGTTGATTACCAGTGGCCAACAATTTAATCAATTATGCCTACATAATGAAGCCTCCATAAAGTACCAAAAGAACAGAGTTCAGGGAGCTTCCAAATTGGTGAACAAGAATACATTAACCTCCTGGGAGGGTGGCATACTCCAACTCCACAGGGACAGAGGCTCCTGGGCTTGGGACCCTTCCAGACCTTCTTTCTTGGCTGTTCATTTGTATCCTTTCATGTATCCCTTATAATAAATGGGTAAACAAAAGTAAGGTGTTTACCTGAGTTCTGTGAGTAGCTTTAGCAAATTAATCAAACCCAAAGGTTAAAGAGTCTGTAGGAATCCCAATTTTTAGCCGGCCAGTCAGAAGTTTCAAAGGCCTGAACGTACAATAAGCATCTGAAGTAGAGGGTAGTCATGGGACTGAATACTCAATTTGTGGGATCTGAGTCTACCTTCAGGTAGTTCATTTCAGAATTGAATTGAGAGGACACCCCATTGGTGTCCACTGCAGGAATGATTTCTTGATTAGTGTGTGAGTCACAAATCCTACACATTTGTCACTGAAGTGTTTCATGTTGTAAGAAAATAATAGGAGAAAAAAATGGTGGGTTATTTTTTCTCCTTAATATTCTAAAGCAGTTTTTAGACTTTTTCAAGGAATATTGTGGAAGCCAATGCTGAGCTTCTCTGAGCCACCCTTCCCCTGCATGCAGTGTATCAAGAAGCCATTCTTTTGTTAAAGGCCCAGCTTAGCAATAAGCACATCCTAAAGTTGAGCAGCACTGTAATCTCAGGTTTAGCTCCCTACCCGGTCTTCCTGAGATTGTTAGTCATGGTGAACTGTTAAAGTCACAGAGGCAGAGAAAAGAGTAAGTGAGAAGGAAGAGTGAGAGATTGAAAAGAAGAAAGGGACACAAAGCTTAAGGTGAAAGGAAAAAGATAAGACTATCTTTCTCTTCTTGGCCTTACTCAGATCCCTTGGCTGATTCTTTCTTGCACATAGTTGTATGTGATTCATTTCATGTTTGGGCTTTTTTTTCTTTTTCTTTTTCAATGGACTGCACATGCTATAACATCTCCCTGAGGAAGGAACTGAGCCAAATGTCAATGGAGCAAACAATATGGCAGGCAAGGGAAGCTCTTTCAAACCTTATAAAACCATTTCTCTCCTGTTTTCTCTTTTCCCTTTCAGGGGCCTCCGTTTCAGCTCTCTTCTCTCTTTACCTAGATTACAGAAATTCTCACCTGTAGTATGTATCCCATGTCCCTTCCCAATGCCCCACCCTGCCTTTCTATCCTCTACCACCTCCACCAATAAGCACACTTCCTAAACCATATCTGACTGTGTCATTTCTCTAATAAAAATCCACTGTGGCTTTTCATTCCACTTAGGATAAATTCTCAGCCATTCAACATGGTTCAAAGAGCCATGCAGGATCTGGGATGAGACTGTCTCTCCAGATTCCTCTGACATGTCCCACATGACCTCCTGTTTCCAGTCCATTACTCATTCCAAACCATTACTCACGGTTTCTTGAGTTCATTATGTTCCATGTCCACACATGCTATTTCTCTAATGGATATCTACTCCTCCTTAAACATGCAACTCAAAAGACTGCCTGTCCTGCAAGCATTCCCTGACCATCCCCACACAGGCTGGTTTTGATGTCCCCTTCTATGAAAACTTTCTTACACTAAACTACAATTTGCTTATCTGTTTTTCCCACTACTTTGTGTTCCTATCACCTGTCCCGGTGAATAGCAATAAAAACTCCTTGAGTGGAAGAATAAACCATACAGGTATATCTGTATAATTTAATTGTGCTTCTCTTTATTCTCTTTTGTAGCAATTGCACTTTTTACAAATTGAAGATTTGTGGTAACCCTGAACCCAAGTAAGTTTATTGGCGCCATTTTTTCCAATAGCATGTGCTTACTTTGTATCTCTGTGTCACATTTTGGTAATTTTCAAATCTTTCATACTTTCTTATTATTGTATCCATTATGTTAATCTGAGATAAGTCATCTTTAATGTTCTTATTGTAATTGTTTTGGGCATCACAAATCACACTCATTTAAGATAGCAAACTTAATCAATGTTGTGTGTATTCTGACTTCCCCACTAACTGGTGGTTCCTGTCTCTCTCTCTATATCTCTATCTCTCTCTCTCCTTATGCCTATTTGTCTCCTGAAACACAGAAATATTAAACTTATGCCAATTAATAACCCTACAGTGGTCTCTAAGTGTCAAATGAAAGGAAAAGTCACACCTCTCTTAGTTTAACTCAAAAGCTAAAAATGATTAAACTTAGTGAGGGCGGCATGCAGAAATCCAAGACAGGCCAAAAGCTAGACTTCTTCTGATAAACAGCCAGTTGTGAAGGCAAGAAAAAGCTCTTGAAGAAAAAATAAAAGTGCTACTCAGTGAAAGCACAAGTAATAAGAAAGTAAAGTAGTCTTATTGCTGATATGAAGAAAGTTTGAGTGATCTGAATGGAAGATCAAACCAGATACAACATTCCCTTAAGCCAAGCCTAATCCGGAGCAAGACCCTAATATTAGTGCTCATTGGCAATATACTTAATCACCTAAGAGCTCTGATGGAGATGTACAAGAAGACGAATGTTGTTTTCATGCCTGCTAACACAACATCCATTTTGCAACCAGAAGATCGAGGAGTAATTTTGAGCTTCAAGTCTTATTATTTCAGAAACACGTTTCTTAAGACTATGGCCATTATTGACAGCAATTCATTTGATGGGTCTAGGCAAAGTAAATCAAAAGCCTCTGGAAAGAATTCAGTATTCTAGATGCTATTAAGAACACTCGTGATTCATGGGAGGTTAAAATAGCAACATTAACCAGAGTTTGGAAGAAGTTAATTCCAACCCTCGCTGATGACTTTGAGGGGTTTGAGACTTCAGCAGTGGAAGTCACTGAAGATATGGCAGAAGTAGCAAGAGAACTGGAATTAGACATGGAACTTGGTGATGTGATTGAATTGCTGCAGTCTCTTGATAAAATGTGAATGGATGAGAAGTTGCTTCTTACAGATGAGTTTTACTGTGATATCTACTTTATTGCAGTGGTCTGAAATCAAACTCCAATGAGGTATAACTACATATATCTCAAAGATATTAGAATGAAGTAGGCACTGTTACCTTCTGCTTTGCATGACAGTAAAAGCATAGCCTCTTGAAGATAGACACGCTTAGGTTTGAATTTTGACTGCTACATACCAAATAACAATAAATTATCTCATTGCTCTGAACCTCAGTTTCCTAATCTGTAAAGTAGCTGCATAAACTCATATTTCATAGTTAATTTGAAAATTAGATTGAATAAGAGAATAAAGTGTTTAGTGGGAGGTCTGGCAAACAGAGTGCAATCAGTAATGGTAGCTATCAGTATTATTATTACTACTTTTATTACTATGAAAGCACAGCCAGTAAAAACTAAAAGACACATCTTCATTTTAAAGACTTATTATATCTCTAAAATAGAATACTATTTTAGACTCTCAGGTAATTCATAACCAAGCATTCTAACTATATAGCATAAGCAGAGCTGCAGACCAATCTTATTTACTGCTCCATCTGTTCCTTTTGTCATAACATGGTGGGGAGAAGGATTCCCTATTTTAATTTAAATCATTAAGCCACATTTTGTTTTTTAGCTCCATATTTACCTGGTACATATGTTGTAGGAGGTACTCCACTAATGCATTTAAACAGTGTACAGTACTAGAAGATATCCTGACCTCTGGGTCAGAAGGCCCGGCTTAATCATGGCATTGACCCACAGTATGTGACCATGGGCAAGTCACACCTATTTAGACATCTATTTAATTAGAGAAGTGAACTACCTGATCTCTAAACATCCCCATAGTTTTCCTTATAATGACCAAAATCACAATTACAAGGAGAAGCCTGACCCCTACCCTACAAAGCGGTGTAATTGTGATGGGACTAAACTATTAAATATATAATGCCTTTGCTTTGCCTGCTTTGTTTTCTTTCTCTCCCAGCCGCTGTAACATGGCCCGAGTAATACTTCAATTTCATGTAATAGAGTCCCCAGAATGTAGAAGGTATAGAAAGAACAAAAGCTGACTGAGTGATTATCTAAAGGAGAGCAAAGAGAGCTACTGGCTGACAGGGCAGGTGGTGGACTAGAAGAGAGGGAGCAAAAAGCAGAGTTGAGATAAAAGAGTGTGAGAGAGAGGATAGGGATGAAATGACACAAATTAAGGAAAACATTATTGGGCACTACGATGTTATCCAGGGATTTAAAAAAGTTGGCAAGGGGTGTAACCCCTAGTTTCATCCATGTCCTTCAAGATGGGCAAATAAAACAGGGAGATTCAGAAGGACTAAACTTTCCTGAATGAGAACCTCCTAGGATTGAACCAAATAGGTCAAATTGTCAGTGGAATTAGAACAACAAATGGGAAAATAGAGAGAAACCCATTGGTACACTCACAAATATGTCCACACTGAATATGTGTGTAATCTTCAGGGAAAAGGAGATGAATGAAATATGATTTGAGATGCCTTTAAAACACTAAAAAATAAAAATTTTGACATTTTACAGACTAGGGAAAGGAAAAAATGGAGAACTTCATCATAGTTCCATGGTAAGATGGTCAAGCCTAATGAAATCCATTTAAATAACATAATCCACAAAAATAGAGTATTTCAGTATTATAGATATGCAATCATTGCACAAACATGTTAAGATCACTCAAAAATTTACTTTCTTTTTAGCAGATGTGAAGGCAAATAAAGCGATCTATATTTTAAGCAAAGTATGGCCACCTTTCCACTCAATATTGCTAACCCTTCAACTGAATTTTTAAGGATCCACAAATGTTAATTAAAAAACAACATGTGTGAGGACAGGGACTGAAATTCAAGCTGATGAATTTCGCCTAACTACATGACTTATGGTCTTTTAGTTGGGCTAAGCAGGATTTAGGTTTACATTTTAGAAAGCTTATTCTGGTTGCAGAGTGGAAGATGGAGTGGTGGAAGGTCTGTTCTGTGCATTGTGGGATGTTTAGTCCCTGACTTCTACCCACTAGATGCCAGCAGCACTTCCCGCTGCTGACAATCAAAAATGTTTCCAAACATTTGAAAACATTCCCTGGAGGCAAAATCACCCCCAATTGAGAGCCACAGATCTAAATAAAAGCCTTACTTTACAGGAAGGTCATGCAAGGCACATTAACCAACAGTAAACATAGGTTTATTAAAGACTTGCAAAATACTGTGCTTGATGTTAGAGGAAATAAAAATGCTTAAAGTATTATGCACTAGTAGGAAAGACCTGGGACAAGCCCTCTAGAAGCACAATTTAGGAGTTTAGTTAGAAAGCTGGACAATAATCTAGATAAGAAATGATGGGAACCTGAACCGAACAATAGAACTGAGAATGAAATGGCGATAAAAGACTTGGCTTTGAGTCCTAGCTTTTATATTTACTACACATGTGATCTTGGACAAATTACTTCTCTAAACCTTAATTTCATAATCTAGGAAATGTGAGTAATTGTGCACAGGGTTTTTGAAGGAGTTTTTAAAAGATCAGGCATGCAAAGCATTTAGCATAGTTCTTGGAATGAAAAATAGAGACATGGAAGTAATCAAAAAATATATGGGAGTTAAGCTATGAGGTTGCCCAGGCATCAAATATGGAGTAATACAGCAGACCACGGTTGTCTAGCTTAACAGAGTAGATCTCTGACCCCTTAAGCTCGAATCGTCCTGCTGTTCCAGAATTTAGCTGCTTGTTTACGAAAGGTAAAGCACATGCCATGCAAATGAGGGCACTGCCACTACCAACCAGCGATTTGCTTTTTGGCAGCTCTGCCATGGCTCATTTTTAGAACCAGCAGCAAGAAGGAGGAAGAAAGCCTGAGTGAAGGTGCCTGGTCTGCCTGCTTGATAAATTCTACCTTTCCCCACTTGGCCTGATAAAGCTGTATGATTTTTCTCTGCTGCTCAGAAGGAATAGAAAAATGAGGTCTGCCTTTTTATGCTGTTTTGATTTTGAGGTTTAATTAGTGTTGTTTCTCAGAAATTCATTGCTTTAATTAATGATGTGCCCTGAATCTTTTAAGTGAAGAATGCCATTGCAAACATGAATATGTAATGAGTACAACTTACTTTATCACGGCTGAGAAGTATGGCTTTTACTTGGCTCTCACCTCTCAGCACAAGCACGAGGACCTCAGGTACTAAAAGGAGCCAGGCTAACAGGGTTTTATTTGTGTATCTGTTTTTATAGCTCAAGTGCTCTTTTATTTTACTTAAAAGCTGAGTCCATTAACAAGAAAACCAGAGAGAAGAAACAATCTGCTTGCTTTGGTAAACTTTTAGACTCTCTCTATACTGCTTGTAAATCAATAAGCTAAGATCTAAATCAGGGTTTCTCAGTCTCAGCACATTTGGGCCAGTTAATTCTTTGTTGTGGGAGGGCAGTCCTGTGCATTGTAGGATATTTAGCAGTGGTCCCTGACTTCTGCCCACTAGGTGCCAGGAGCATTTCCCATTCCTGACAATCAAAAATGTTTCCAAACATTGGCAAATGTCCTCCGGAGGCAAAGTTGCCTCCCAGTTGAGGACTACAGGTCTAAATGAGAGCCTTACATTATAGGAAGCTCAAGGCAAGGCATATTGATCAACAGTAAACATGTATTTACACAGGACTTGCAAAGCATTGTGCTTGGTGTTATAGAAAACATAAAAGTGCTAGAAGTATTATGCAGTAGTGGGACCTTGGACCTGTTTCAAGATTCACACCTGATGTTTACTAACCATGCATCCTGGGCAACTCATTTGCCTGTTCTGAGTTCCCTCGTGTGGTTCAGGAACAAGTTTGAGAAATTAAGATGAATGGATACATGTGTTTCCAATGGGATGAGTAGTAGTAATAGTTTCATTTAGGCCAGGCGAGGTAGCTCATGCCTGTAATCCCAGCACTTTGGGAGGCCGAGGATGGCAGATAATCTGAAGTCAGGAGTTCGAGACCAGCCTGGCCAACAAGGTGAAACCCCATCACTACTAAAAGTACAAAAATTGGCCAGTTGTGGTGGTGGGCCCCTGTAATTCCAGCTACTCAGGAGGCCGAGGCAGGAGAATCACTTGAACCCGGGAGGTTGCAGTGAGCCGAGATCTCGCCACTACACTCCAGCCTGGGCAACAAGAGATAGACTCCGTCTCTAAGTAAGTAAGTAAATAAGTAAATAAATAAATAAATAAATAGATAAATGGTCTCTATTGGGCCAAGTGTAATGGCCTATGCCTGTAATCCCAGCATTTTGGGAGGCTGAGGTAGGAGAATTGCTTGAGGCTGATTTCAAGAAAAGCCTGTACTTTTAAATTTAAAAAAAGAAGAAGAAAAAAAGAAAAAGGAAAGACCAGCCTAGGCAACAAAGAGAGACTTTGGTAAAAAATGAAAAAATCTAAGTATATTAAGAATCTTTATAAGTCAATTAAGATCCTTAGTCTTAACTGCCAAACTTATATAAAAGAAGAAATGTGTCTAAAATAATGAAAATAATGTTCCCTATCTATGCTGTGTTTTTCAAAACCAAAACAGGAATACAATACCTAGTTTGAATAATAATTCTCTAAGGGGGACATATAATTCATCAGAAGTCATCCAGAGAACAATGAAAGTAGGTTTTATACCTCATAGAATCTCTTCATTACTTCAACAAATATTTATCGAATGCGTACTATGAAACAGGTCCCATTTTAATCTCTGCAAATGTAACATAATCAGGCAAAATCTTTGCCCTCTTAGAGCTTGTGTTCTGTGGGAGGAGACAGACAATAGTCAAGAATTGCCAGTAAAATAGATAGCATATTATATAGTAATTTGAATTTTAAAACGAATAAGAAAATGTTTATTAAAAATATTTGTAAATTTTTTTTAAAAGACTCCAGTAGAAGATAGCATTTAAACAAAGACCTGAAGGAAGACAGTGAGTAAGCAAACAAAACAAAAGGCACAATTCCCAGTGCAAGGACACAAATTGAGAGCTTGCCTGATGTCTTCCAGGAATAGTAAGGAGATCAATGTGTATAAAAGTGAGCAAGGAAAAAGTAGTAGGAAACAAAATCAGAAATATTTAGAGTTCAAACCATCATACAGGGCATCACCACTCTTTTTTTTTTTCAGACACAATCTCACTCTGTCACCCAGGCTGGAGTGCAGTGGTGCCACCTCAGTTCACTGCAACCTCAGTCTCCCAGGTTCAAGCAATTCTCACTTCTCAGCCTCCCAAGTAGCTGGGATTACAGGCATGTGCCACCATAGCCAGCTAATTTTTGTATTTTTAGTAGAGACAGGATTTCACCATGTTGACCAGGCTGATCTCAAACTCCTGACCTCAAGTGATCCACCTGCCTCCCAAGTGCTGGAATTATAGGCAAGACCCACTCCTCCCAGCCCCACAACTCCTATTAAAAGAAATTAGTCATTTACTCTGAGTGAGATGGAAAGTCATTTGATGGGTTGAACAAAGGAGTGAAAGATTGAATGAATTTTTTATTTCACCAGATTGTTTTGACTGCTGTGTTAAGCATAAACTAAATTGGGGTAAGGACGTGCATAGGGAGACCAATTAGGAGGCTATTGCAATAAATCCAGGAGAAATGTTACAGTGGCTTGGGTCAAGGTGTAGAAGGGAAAGACAGATGATAGACTAGATAGATAGATGGATAGATGGATAGATAGAATTTGGGATGTGAGAAAAAGCAAGAAATTCTGACTCTAAGACTTTTAGTCTAATCAAATGGAAAGACAGAAAGCCACAAATGAAGATGGAAAGATGAAGGAAAAGGATTTTGGACAGGTAAGTTGAACGATAAAAAGTAAACATGAAAAGAGAAGAATATCCATGAAGAAGAAATTTGGCTTATTCTACAAAGAACCAAAACCAAAAAGGAGAGGTTTTAGTGGGTATGATGATCTTATTCTGTATAAGAAAGAAGTGGCACAAATGGAATGGGAATGGGTCACTATATGAGGCAGTAAATAATAATACCAATCTCAGTTCAGACTTTCTATGAACTGTCCATTGTCTAAGGCTTTGTAATCACTCATTTAATCCTCAAACCAATCGTATTTTACAAATGTAAGTGATTAAACTTTTTAAAGCCTGATCAAGGTTCAGATTGGCAAGGTTAATAACTCCAAGGTTAACTTTCCTGTTTTACAGTTGTTTCAACTAGTAAAGAATGAAAAAAGTATGCATGAGAACAAGATGGGAAGAAGTTTCTCTAGTGACAACTTTTCTTCTAAAGGAAACATATCTAAAGTAGGTCAGTTTCAGCAGCTCACGTGATATACTTATCTTCTAGGTGGAAGAATTTACAACACTGGACTTATCTTTTATTTCTTTTAAGGCTAGGAGGGAACCACATCATTTATACCCTAACATCAAGGCCCCAGGTTCATAATATCCAGTGGAGCCATTGCTACCTAATCTAATTATTTTTATATTTTGGTTCTTGGTTAGCTAGTTTGTCTATTTGAGACTTCAATGCAGCAAGTCTGGCATGGTCTATCATAGTAGGCAGAGCTGAGATATTTTTCTCCCATTTATTTATAGAGATAATGGGATCTGGCTATGTTGCCTAAGCTAGAGTACAGTGGCTCTTCACAGGCGCAATCATAGCACACTACTGTCTTGAACTTCTAGCCTCAAGTGATATTCTCACTTCAGCCTCTCAAGTAGCTGGAACTACAGGGCACGCCACAGCACTCAGGGAAAGATGGAATTCGAACCTAGGCAATCCGGATCCTGGTCTTAACAATTGCCCCACACTATCTACCCGTGAAAGTATTAAAGAAGAAACTCAAAAACTATTTGGATGTAGTGGAGAAGATTTAAACCTTAGACTAGGTGATTAATACAACAAGCAACTTCCAATGTCATGAACATAAGACTATCTCTTGTTCAATCTGTCAGGTTGAGGAAGTATGATAAAATATAGAAAAGCATTGTGTTATTTTTATAAATTTCTGCAGAATAGATATCCAGATTACAAGTACATCTTCTACCATTCTAAATTTTTAGATGTAGCCTTACTCAAGTACTTTCTTGTCACCAACAAATCATAACCAATGGTGTCTTTTTACAGTGTTTCTACTCTCTGAGCACCTTTTCTTGACCGATTTTCAGGTGGATAACTGCTACTTCAAGACTAAGGGACAATCTTCTCTGTAAAGCCATGCAGAATCCCATTCTCTGTCTAAACAGCTTTGATCTCTCCTTTCTCTCTGATCCTAGAGACAGCATCATGGACCTGCTTTGGAACAGTACTTATCTAATTGTCACATATATATAGCATATATTTGACATATAAATATATATGCCTGATATATGTATCTGATTTTCATATGTATAAAATATATTTGACTGGTCGGGCACAGTGGCTCACAGCTGTAATCCCAGCACGTTGGGGGCCAGGTGGGTAGATCACCTGAGGTCAGGAGTTCGTGACCAGCCTAGTCAACCTGGCAAAACTCAGTGTCTACTAAAAATACAAAACTAGCCAGAGGTGGTGGCACCTGCCTATAATTCCAGCTACTTGGGAGGCTGAGTCAGGAGAATCGCTTCAACCCAGGAGGTGGAGGTTGCAGTGAGCTGAGATCAGGCCACTGCACTCCAGCCTAGGTGACAGAGCAAGACTCCATCTCTCTCTCTCTCTCTATTTATATATATATATATATATATATATATAAATTTATATATATATATTTAATATAAATATATATATTCATTTACTTATTTTCTCTAATGTTACAATTTTTCTTCTCTGTATTGCTGATCAGTTTTTTTGAGATCTTTTCCAAAATATCAATACAAATATGCCATTGCTGACTGTTTGCATTTCATTTGTCTAAGCAGATTTACAAGAAGCTAGATGTGGCTATCAGGTGCAGGATGAACTAGACGATGGACCACAGTGGAGGGAAGGATTTGAACTGGAGGCTTTTACAATAGTACACATCTAAGATGTAGAGGACTTGAATGAGGATGAGAATGGAAAAAAGAGGAATAAAGGAAAGACACAAGAGATGTTGTGGAGAAAGAAGGGCAAGAGACGTTTATGGAAGAGTAGACAAAAAGAGTTTTAGATGAATGGACTTTTCTGATAATATGATGACGTACTTCTTTTTTGTTCCCCTTGGAACTGGAAAAAACAATGATTTTTTTTTTCTTTTTTAAATTTGTTTTTTTCTTTCTTAATATGTCTACATAAACATTAGGTGAAACCTATTCTGGTATAACACACCAAAATATGGTTATGAAATGTTTTTAAAGCAAGAAAATTTTTTATGTATGACTGAGCTGTTGGAAAAGGAGATAATTATTATTCAGGGGAGTCCAATGATACAGAAAAATAAGTTAGTCCCAAGCCCACCTTTTTTGGGGGGTACTTGTTGATTCCTGGTTCCTTGTGGCCTAAAATTTGGGTATTAAGGCACCACTGGCCTGGCACAGTGGCTCACACTTGTAATTCCAGCACTTTGGGAGGCTGAGGCAGGTAGATCATGAGGTCAGAAGTTCAAGACCAGCCTGGGCAACATGGTTAAACCCCAGCTCTACCAAAAATACAAAAATTAGCCGGGTGTGGTGGCACGCCCAAGTAATCACAGCTACTCGAGAGGCTGAGGCAGGAGAATCACTTGAACCCAGGAAGCAGAGGTTACAGTGAGCCGAGATCGCACCATTGCACTACAGCCTGGGCAACAGAGTGAGACTCCATCTCAAAAAAAGGGGTTGTAGGGGTCACTGACAACAAATAGGAGACAAAAACCGAAGCCAAAGCAGAGTGGGAAGTCAGTTCAAAGTCAGGACCACCAAAGGGTAATAGGCCCAGCAGTAAACTGGAAACAATCTCTCTGTATAGAAAGAGTCATGGAGATACTCACCACTCACCTTTGTGTGAAAAAAAAATAAAATAAAATAAAAAATAAAGAAAAAATAAGAATAAATGGTTCCCCTGAAAATTCTTCCCACAAACCTACATTCTTAGAGTTTGAGGGCCAAAATCCTAACTCCCATTTTAATTGAAAACCCCAACTCAAATGTAATTTGACTGATTCCTAGTTGGTAGTTTCCAAGAAATGGGGCAGAAAAAATCGAAGATGCTCTAGAAAAAGTCACTTTGAGCACAAACTTAAAGAATTCTCGGACACAAAGCTCTAACATCACGATAAAACAAATTATCAGAGACAGAAACAAACTACAATAAATAAGAGTTGGCAGGCAGAACAAACATCAGAGTAAGACTGCAGAGACTAGATTTGGTAATAATCAGACCCAAAATAACGGATGGGTATGTCTAGTATATTTTTTAAATTGAAGAGTACTGAAAAATAAGACACTGGCATAAAAGACTGTTAGAATTGGCCAGCTAAACTTAAAACTGAGCCAAATAGAGGTTCTAGAAATGGAAAAAATCACAATTAAAAAAACAAATTAGACTCAGCAGTGAAGAGATTTAGTAAACTGGAAAATGGAAATTAAAAAAAAAATTACAAAGCACTGCCAGATAGACAAAAGGAAAATATGAAAATAGAGGTTAAGACACATGAAGGAGACAGTGCAAAAATCTGCCATTCTCAATCAATTGGTTTAAAAAAATATCTGAAGCAAACATGAACTATATCAACTGCAAAATGTAGGTAGACTTCAAAAGCTGCCCCATGCTAGGCAGAATATTAATATTAAAAGAGCATGGATAATTGTTGAGTCCCAAAGCTGAGAGGAAAGGCTCAACTTCAGGCAAAATACAGATGAAAGGGAAAATCTGACCATCTTTCTCTCCTTCCCATTCAAACTGATAGTGCCATATTAATATAACTCCATAAAAAAAAATAAAATAAAATAAAAAAGGAAACTGGGTCCTAAAGGCCAAAAGCCTAAGGATGAACTTGAAATAGGGCCATGGACAGTGAATGGTAGGTCACTTGTGTTCAGCAACACTGATTTTTGGTCATTCTCCCGGCTTATGTAACCCAGCTGGAGTTATCTAGAAGACTAATCAATCTCCTTCCCTCCTCTTCAGAAGTAGCCAAATATTTGCCTCTAAGAAAAGGTCAGAGAACCCCACCCTGTGTCTTCTGGGTGAGGACATTCTTCTGCAGAATTAATCACATTATAGAACAGAAGTCAGTGAGCTTTTTCCACAAAGGATCAGATAGTAAAGGTTTTAGACTTGTAGACCCTAGGACCTAGGATCTGTATTCCAACTACTGAACCCTACTATTGTAGTGCAAAAGCAGCCATATACAAAGAAAAAATAAATAAACATAGCTATGTCCCAACAAAACTTTATTTACAAAAATAAACCCTTGCTAACCCCTGCTGTGAAATATTATCTAGGAGTACAAATGCTGGCAGCATTCGAGAAAAGGAACTATTATAAAATAGTATTTTAATAATCACTCATTTTTAAACACACACTATAATAATAATTGAGAGAAAATGTGTCATAGTATTTGGACATAGTGATAACGTAAATGTCAGGGAAATCTGACCCAGTGAAGACACAGCTGCCCAATTCATACATCTACATGAGGAGGCAGATAATAACAGACAGAGTGAAATGACTCTGTCTGCGGGCACTACATGTGATGAAAACGTCATTATTTTCACATAGTGAAAGCCACTAACTCCTGAACTGGAGATGCCCCAAAGCACAGGCTGAGGACAAATTGGAGAAGGAAGCTTAGCATTAGAAAGCAGATGACGTTCAAGAAGTTTACCAAAGGACCCTTTCCTTCAAATTCTGTGCCTGTGGATTCCCTGGTAAGTCAGAATTCCATCATTTTTTAAAATTATAAATACAATATACTACTTTCTTTTGCCATTTGGAACAAAATAAGTACTTAAATTCTCACTTTTGCTGGGAGAATTAGGAAATATACATTATCAAATTTTTACATAATAAAATTTGTTTCTGGCTTTGGCTAAATTTTTCATCAATGTAAAACAATATCTAATATTACTGATTGTTTACTGTGTCCAGGCACTCTTCTAAACACTCTACATGTGTTTACTAAAGCCTTGTAACTTAACAAGGTGGGCACTAGAGATATTTGCATGGTATACATTTGACCAGTGACAGACACTGAAAATGTTGATTTGCTTTCCTCACTACCCCCATACTCACTCCAAAATGTCCTAGATCAAGTTCAATGAAGAATTTACCAGAGTGGGACCAAAGAAAAAAATCAGAGTAAACTGGCTGGGCGAGGTGGCTCTCGCATGCAATCCCAGCACTTTGGGAGGCTGAGGCAGGCAAATCATATGGTCAGGAGTTTGAGACCAACCTGGCCAATATGGTGAAACCCTGTTTCTACTAAAATGCAAAAAAAAAAAAAAAAAAAAAAATTAGCTGGGCGTGGTGGTGCATGCCTGTAATTCCAGCTATTTGGGAGGCTGAGGCAGGAGAATTGCTTGAATCTGGGAGGTGGAGGTTGCAATGAGCCAAGATCACGCCACCACACTCCAGCTTGGGCAACAGATCAAGACTCCATCTCAAAAAAAAAAAAAAAATCAGAATAAACTAAGAAGAATTTGTTTTCCCAACCTCTGTTCTTTTGCTAGGAGAAAGGTAAAATTAAGGTGAGCTGAAGAATAAGGAGAGATCTTTTGGGGTCAAATTCAAGTTCCTGGATGTTAAGAGTTTGTTGCATGAACCTTGACTCCTGTTTTGGAGGCTTTATTAGACAGCCATACTACAGTGGTACACTGGTACCACAGGAACAGAAGACTGGCATCTTGCTTACCAAGTTCTAGTCTGCTTAGCCTTGAGGTTTGCTAACAAAACTCAGGAAAGGCATTTTAGAAGGAAGGGATGGGTTCTGGCAGAAGGGAGCAAGACTTAGCCCCGAAGTTATTCTCACCACATATATACAATGTCTCCTGAGAGGTATGAACAATTGGATCACAATAGGGACATCAAAAGATGAGTAGGGATGGAAGGGAAGGCTTGTGTCAAAGGGACCACATGCATCAGATGCACTTGCATGGGAGTTGTAAGTAAGATGACTTCAAATGGAAGATGCATCGAAAAACTTCACAGAAACCACAGATGCCTAGACAGTGGCTCAGGGCCATGTCCATCACCATCCAAATCTATAGGTCCCCCTCATCAGGAGATACGGGTGAAATTGATCAATGGTGATGATCAGCTTTGGAGTGTGCAGCAAACTAGCCATCACCAATATACAGGTAGCCAAAAGAAGCCTGCTTCCCTAACACTACATCTACTTTTCTCCCTTCAGATACAGTGAAAGGAGAGAGGATAACATTCCACACCTCTTTCTTCCATAAGTAGCTCTCAAGTGAATGTGTGTGTCAATTCAGATCCTTCTGGAAGCAGATGCCAAGGCAGAATTAGACATGCAAATAATTAGTTGAGGAAAATGACTATGAATAATAAAGAAGAAAGAATAGGAGTAGGAGGGAAGAGTCTTCAGACCATGATGCTCATCTGACACCTGTGAAAGGAAAGACGAAGGGAAGAAAAGTGGTAAGGCAGAGCTCCAGACTGCAGTGCAGATCTGAGAGTCTTGACCAGGTCAACAAGGTGCCCCAGAGCAAAGTTTGCCCATTAGAAGACTCCCATGTTGGACAGGAATGGCTAAGCTCTAGTACCCCTGCCATGCTCAGTGTTTGTCTGAGAGCAGCCCAGTGACCATGCAGCCTCATCACGCTCACTTCAGTGGATCTGGTCAACTGACTGTTCTCTTTGCAGTATGTTCCCACTTCAAAGAAAATAAGAGCAGCATACACCAATAGCTGCCACAAGGTCTGTTCAGTTTATCCAGGGATGGTGACACAGGCTTCAAACTTTGATATAAGAGTGAAATTATAAAGATTTTTCTCCAAGCCAGAGTTAATAATAAGATTAGTCACAACCTATTCCCATTCAGCAAGTTATAGAAAGTAATAGAATACCTGGTTCCTCTGTCCTACATCGATAGATTTTCACATTCACTTCCTCCCACCTCATTCAATGTTTGTCCCATCAACACCTGCTCTGGGAATCAAGACCTCCTTCAGATAGACAGAAATGCAGATGAATTATCATTTGGATATTGCTTTTAATAATTGAAAAAAATGGTTTATGAATTCTTTGGACTGCTTTCTGTCTTACCACCTCATTCATGTTTAAAGAATAAACAGGCAGTCAAGAAAGAGATATCATCCCTTATTTGTGATCAATCCCAAACCAAGCACACAGTGATATGAAGTCTAGAAATCTATGATTTGACTTAATCATGGAGGCCAGCAGAGATTTATTTGAAAAAAATGGCCCAGAGTTGAGATCTGAAAAGGGGAAGGAAGACCATTCCAGGCAGAAGAATCAACTTATGCAGTGGTCCTCAGTGACTGGGCTAGAAGTGTAGACTTCAGTGCCCCTGAGATGAAGGAGATGAGTGACAGTCAAACTTTCTCGTGAGTTTTCATTATTCTAAGAGTAACTTTGGGATTTTAATAGGAGGACTGGGATAAAGAGATGATATGATCAGATTTGTACTTTGAAAAAAAATCTCTCTGGATGAATACTGGAGAACAGATAGGAGAATGGACAAAGGTAAGGTCAGAGCAGGTTAGGTGTAATATCATTTTTAGTAGTAGTAGCAGCTCAGGTGAGAGATGTAGCTATCTTGAACTAGAGTGCGGATATGGAATAAAAAGTAGATCAATTCAAAACATGATTAAATGGCAAAATATTCAAAATATCCAAAATTCAGTGGTGAATTAGATATGGAAACTGAAAAGTTAAGGTGTCAAGATAACTCCTAAGTTTCTGGTTGGTACAACTGGAAGAATGATGACTGCAATCACTGAAATAATAAATACCAAGAGGGAATCAAGTTGGAACAAGGATATAAGTTCAGAATGAAACAGTTTACCAGTTAGGAATCTTTTAGTTGCAAGTGATTAAAAAGCCCAGCTCAATCCAGCTTAAACAAAGAAGGGAAGTTACTGGCTAATGTAATTGCAAAATATACAAGAAGGGCTGACTTCAGCAGTGGCCTCATTCTGGAATAAAATGATGTCTCCAGGAACCATTCCTTAGTTCTACTTCTTCTGTGTTGGTTACATTCTCAGATTTTGCAAGGTGGCTCCTGGTGGCACCAGGTTCACATCATCACAAGAACTAGTTCAGTGAAAGAGGAAAGTCTCTTCTCAAAATGCCAAACACAAAATGCAAAATCAAATCTCCTCAACATTTATGGTCTCAATTTGGGTATAGGCTCAACCCTAAACTATTCACTGTGGTAATGAAATGTGCTAATTAGACCCTGGACCCTGAACTTAAGGCATTTTCAAAAAGAAGTTTATGGATGAAAGTGGAGGAGGATTACATATCCCAACATAGAATCAGATACCACTTCCACAAAAAGGATAAATGGATATCGGGCAGCAAAAACAAAATATAATTATCTCCTACAGGTGAACATGATTTCTGAGATTAACAACAGGTTCAATGTGGTGGACATTTAAGGAAATGAAATCCTCATTGATAAAGATGGGGTTTTTGAAATCAGCTCCGAGCATTGGCAAGGTCAAGACTATGGGCTATCAGCAACAACTGGCTTGATACAGGAACACAGACTGCATGGGGCAAAAGCAACATCAGACACATTCAAGAAAATCTGTTTTCTCATGAAGGTTCTCTGGAAAGTCAAACAGATGAATTGCTGTAAAGCAATCATAATTTATTTTTTAAAATTTATATTTCATTCACATTACATGATGTGGACTTAGTCTTCGTTATTCTATTTTTTTATGGACTCCTCCAGGTATTAATAGGGATATGTAAAGACTCTGGCATTTAGAGTAAACAGAAGCAGATGTGCAGCCTTCTTATTTCCTGGTGTTTTAGCCAGACCTATTTCTGCCTGAGAATGCTTAATGTTAAGTACACAAGAAATCTTTTGGGGGCTCTCGGGATGAACGGAAGTGAAAAGTACATTCCACTAGGGGGTGCTAAGCCTCAAAATAAAAATACAAACCAAGTTATCTTTGATTTTCCCATAACTTTCAACAATCGTTGAACAACTAACTGTCTTAAGCTGAATTCTCCAGAAAGCAAAGCCTTAGACAAAGTTTATGTGCTGCTACTTTATTATAGGATGCAATCCCAGGAAACGAGAGTCAAGGAAAAGGAGAGTGAGGCAGGAGAAAAATGAGAGCCCATACAAGAATATGTATTACTGAGCTGGTCATTTCTTGGTATTAAAAACTACTGAGTCCTTGATCTCATAGTGCCTTTCACCAAGAGGCCATGTAAAAAACTGCTTCATAGGCCGGGCACTATGGCTCACGCCTGTAATCCCAGCACTTTGGGAGGCTGAGGCAGTTGGATCACCTGAGGTCAGGAGTTTGAGACCAGCCTGATCAATGTGGTGAAACTCCATCTCTACTACAACTACAAAAATTAGCTGGGCATGGTGGCAGACGCCTGTAATCCTAGCTACACGGGAGGCTGAGGCACAAGAATTGCTTGAGTCCAGGAGGCGGAGGTTGCAGTGAGCCGAGATCACGTCACTGCACTCCAGCCTGGGCAACAGAGTGAGACTTTGCCTCAAAAAAAAAAAAAGAAAGAAAGAAAGAAAAGAAAAGAAAAAAACTGCTTCATAAAACAGTCCATCCAGACTGGCTCAATCTTCACCCAGTGAGGTATAAATTCCTCTCATTTGATTAAGTTGCATATATGTTGACACTAAGCACGTCCTTGGGTTCTCACCCCTCAGTCTCTACAGAGCAGAAGGTGAAAGGTATGCAGAGAGGACATAAAGCAAAGAGATGTCAGGTTGTTCTCCTGTGGAACTGGGTCCCAGTTCATCCACAGCGGGTTGCTCCACAGCTGGAGCTGGAACAAGAGGCCAAAGACTTCAGAGATAAGTGAGAAGCACACAAAAGGTGTTTAACAAAATAAGGAATGCTCCAAATATATAATGCACAATCAAGAGGGAAACAAATGCCTTGCCAAAGATATCATGCCTTGGAAACAGCAGTTGAGGCTGTTTGTGCTTTGACTCTAAATATTAATTATTACTTCTCATTTAACAAGACAACTAGTTGTAGGTTTCTTACATAGTTCTTAGTTGAAAATACGTTCCTTCAGACCTGCTGGTCACCTTAAAAATTAGATTTCTTATTTATCTCTAAGTTAATCTTGTTTACTTTTGCCAAATCAATGACATATTGTAATTGGCTGAATAAAACAGTGTTGTTAGTTTTAAAGAACTGGGATTTTTAATTGTTTTTCAAGCTGATTCATTTTGAAATAACTTTTCCTGGAATATTAGAAACAGGGCTGAGCATGGTGATTCATGCCTGTAATCCCAACACTTTGGGAGGCCAAGGCAGGTGGATCACTTGAGGTCAGGAGTTCAAGACCAGCCTGGCCAACAGGGAAAACCCCGTCTGTATTCAAAATACAAAAATTAGCCAGGTGTGGTGGTGGGCGCCTGTAATCCCAGCTACTCCAGAGGCTGAGGCAGAATTGCTTGAACCTGGAAGGCAGAGGTTGCAGTGAGCCAAGATGGCACCACTGACTCTGTCTCAAAAATAAATAAATAAATATTTTAAAATAAATTAATTAAATTAAATGCTTTCAAAAGTCAAAACGATACAAAAAAGTATACATAAAAAGTGTCACGTCCCCCTATATTCCCTATACCCCATTCATCTCCACCCCCAACAATCCCTTGCACATAACCAAGTTTATTGTTTTCTGATTTATATGTTTTGTTTCTTCTTGTAAATATAGGCACATATATGTATATTTCATTTTCCCTTCTGCCTTACATGGAAAGAGCATACTCTAAATGCAGCTTTTAGAATATTCTTAATAAGCATAGTCCCATACATTTTATCTTTTAGAAAAACAACCCTTTACATAATGAGATTTGATCCTTATAAGAATTACTATATTTCCTTTCTTCTTGATCTTCACACTCCTGTTTTTCTGAATTCTTCTTTTCCACCTTTAAGTACATTCAGATCTCCTTCATCAGGAAAACGTAAAACCCAAGTAAGAGCAAAACCTTTAGTAGAATATTTTCAAAATTCCATTTTATAAAACACTGGTTCCCTAAAACATCAACTGCTGTTCAAAAATTTTTCCCACAGTGCAATGCACATCCACAAACTAAAAGTCCAGAGAAGTAAAATAATAAACCACGTTAATTTAATTAAATATTTTTCCCAGCATATTTAATCATGTAATCATTATTCTGCCAAATACCTGTTAACAGCCCATGGAGTGAAGAAGTACTCCTGGGAACATTACTCGTCACTCATCTGAATCAGGGCTTTTCGGACTACCAGTCATTCCTTATCGATAATTGAAGTAGACTTTCTAGAGATCTTATTCTCTTTGCCTTGCTCCCAGTATTACAATATCTAGCCAAAATGGATTATTCTATTTCCCCAATTGCTCTCACACTTTTTCTCTAGCAGTTTACTCTTCCTGGGTGCCTTTTATCATAAGATCACTCACCTTTTGAAATCCTAATAGTCCTTCAATGTCTGTCAATGCTACTTCTTCCATGATGGCTTTTACTTTTTATGTTTTAGATGAAGTCTTGCTCTGTCAGCCAGGCTGGAGTGCAGTGGCATGATCTCAGCTCACTGCAACCTCTGCTTCCTGGGTTCAAGTGATTCTATTGTCTCAGCCTCCTGAGTAGCTGGAATTACAGGCACTCGCCACCATGCCTGGCTAATTTTTGTATTTTTAGTAGAGACGGGGTTTCACCATGTTGGCCAGGCTGGTCTTGAACTCCTGACCTCAGATGATCTGCCTGCCTCAGCCTCCCAAAGTGCTGGGATTACAGGCGTGAGCCACCGAGCAAGGCCTTAATTTTTTAACTTAAGCTGATTTTAGCTATGGTCAAAATGATCTTGTTTCACCTGTGTATTTATCAAAAAACACGTATTGCCCATCTAATGTTTGGAAGACCCTTTGACAGGGACTAAAATAGTTTATATCCACCAGTATATTCTGAGGACTTGATACTTCGGCTTCAGGGAACCCTATTTATTGTTGGTGGGTCCCAAAGTCATTACCAAAGAGGTGTGCAACCTGGAAAAAGTAATCTAAAATAGTCATAAGAAAGTATCTTCACTGGAGAATTGCTGTGAGAAATAGAAATAACTTGGTGCATGATAGCCTATTTGTGATTGTTCCTTAGTTTTTGTTTTTGTTTTTGTTTTGTTTTGTTTTTGATGGAGTCTTGCTCTGTCACTCAGGCTGGAGTACAGCGGTGTGATTTCAGCTCACTGCAACCTCCACCTCCCGGATTCAAGTGATTCTCCTGCCTCAGCCTCCCAAGTAGTTGAGATTACAGGTGCACACCACCACACCTGGCTAATTTTTGTATTTTTAGTAGAGATGGGGTTTTACGTTGTTGGCCAGGCTGGTCTTGAACTCCTGACCTCAGGTGATCTGCATGCCTCAGCCTCCCAAAGTGCTGGGATTACAGGTGTGAGCCACCGCACCCGGCCTCCTTAACATTCTTAATAAATGATTAAAAGAGTTGCGATGTAAGAGACCAGATTCTAATTCTGACTTTGTCAATACCTTGAACACATCATTTCATCTCTTCAGGTCTCCCTCAGCCCCTCCCCTAGGTGACCAGAGGGACCTAGAGCAAGGTGAGGAAGCCTGTGCCCTCTGACTCCAAGTCAACCTGAGTATTTTCGTCCCCAGCCTGCAGCATCCTGGGTGGGTTTAGGCCCATTCCTTATGTGGCCACTAGCTGGCAGGATTGCCACATGGTGTGCTTGGCCACTCCCCATCTGCACCTTCATCTTCTCCAGGAAGGATTCGCCCTCAGGCTGACTCTGGACCAAAACAAACAAAACATTCCACCTGGTAGCAGCCAGGTCCCCAGCACTGTTGTGCCAAGGAGACTCTGATTTGCCTCAAGCCCAGAGAATAAACTAGAAGTCCAAGGGACAGCTGACTCCACCCCATGTACGACGCTCCAGTAGAGACCTTCAGGGTGACCCAGGTCAACACCAAGCCACCCTCTGGAGGATCCAACACTACCTCGGAAACCACACCTCATCAGATATTAATGGAAATGTGGGATACAAGGCTTGCAATATGTGGCAAGTCACATTAATTTCTCTGATCCTCAATTTATTGCTTTGTAAAATGAGTGTAAACTGGGTTTCTGAACTCTGCCTCCCAGTGCTGTAGGCAATGTAGGATCCTGGTGAAAATATGGTGTTTTTGAACACACAGATGTGCTTTAAATCCTTTCTTTGCCATTTATATGATCCTGATGGGTTCAGGACACACTACCCGAAATGAAGTATGGCAGCTTGGTATCTGAGAAAACAGCAGAAGAGGAAAGTCTCTCATTTTCCTGTCACCTTTCTCCAAAGCAGGTGATAAGACCCTCATTCCAGAGGTATCTTCCTAATGCCCAGAAAAAAGGAGCAACCCTGTCTCTGGAGACATAGGGAATAATCACAGCAAACAGACCTCGTTACATTCCCCCAGTTTGTTACCATCACATCATACCCCCTTTGCCCAATACTTCATAGCTGTCCATTTCTTCATCAAACTTAGCATAAAAATCTGTTTCCCTGTGTCTTTGGGTTTTCATTTCTGAAAGTTCCTGTGTCACATAAAACTTGTATTAAATAAATTTGTATGCTTTTCACTGATTAGCCTTTCATTATAGATACCTCAGCTATAAACCCTGGATGTGGGAGAAAATATTTCTTCTCCCCTACAAACCTTAGAAAATCATGTTTTCTAAGATTTTCTTCAGGAAATGAAGCTACAAAATTTATTTCACAATGTTTTTCTGAGGATGAAGAAAACTGAATTAGTGAAAGAGACACATAGAGTTCTCAATATATGGTGTTCATTCCTATCCTTGATTACAAAAATACAAAACTACATATTTTGCACTCATTAGAAACTTGTACACATGCATAAAAAGGACAAGATAAATATATATTAAACTTTTAAGGTTTTTATTTCTAGAGATTAACATGTAAGTGATGAATATTTTCTTCACTATGCCCCCTACCCCCGTGGTTTCCAAATTTTCTAAAATAAACCTTTATGACTGTTATTACTTTTTCTCGTGGTAAATTATACACAACATAAAACTAGCCACTTAAAATATTTTTAAGTGTACATTTCAGTGGCATTAAGCACATTCATCCCCTTGTGCAACCATCATCACCATTCATCTCTAGAAACTTCTGATCACACACAGGTACTCTGTACCCACTAAATCATACATCCCTACTCTCCCCTCCCTTCTGCCCCTAGTAACTAGTATTCTCCTTTCTGTCTCTATGAATTTGACAATTCTGGATACTTCATATACATAGAATCATAAAATACTGGGCTTTTCCGTTTGGATTATTTCTCATTTCACTTAGCATAATTTCTTAAATGCCCATTCATGTCATGGCATATATCAGAAGGTCATTCCTTTCTAAGGCTGAATAATAGTCCATGTGTATATACCACATTCTGTTTATCCATTCATCTATCTATGAATATTTTGGTTGTTTCCATTTTTTACCTATTGTGACGTAGGAATGCAAACCTCTATTTGAATCTCTGCTTTCAATTCTTTTGGTTCTATACCCAGAAGTGGAATTGCTTGATCATATCATAATTCTATGTTTAATTTTTTGAGGAACTGTACTGTTTTCCACAGTGGCTCTGCCGTTTCACATTCCTACCACCAATGCTCACAGAGCTTCCGATTTCCTCACATCCCGGTCAACACTGGTTATTTCTCGCTGTTTTGTTTCTAATAGCCATCCTAATGGAGTGATGTATGACTGCTCATTGCAGTTGTTGCATTTCCGTAACGTGTTGGCTCCCTAATGATCATTGATGTTGAGCATCCTGTCATATTGTTGGCCTTTTTTTTTTTTAAAGCTTCTATTTTGTAAAGCTCTATTTCTCTAGGACAGTGCTTCTCAAACTTTAATGTGCTTCTTAATATCCTATAGATCTTATTAAAATGCAGATTCTGATTCAGCAGGTTGGGATGGGCCTTGGATTCTGCTTACCTAACAGTCTTTCAAGTGATCTTCAGGTTATGCTTTGATTAGCAAGCCTCTAGGTGAACAGAGGGACCCAGCCAGCCTTGAATATTATATTTATTTCCACCTGGCCACCCATTTTCATCTTTGCGACAAAACTTTCCAGGCCTGCTTTATCTTCTCTCTCAAGGGTCATAAGACCAAATGAGCAGAACATAGACTTTCTCAAACTTGAGTCTTGTGGCATAGAGCACTGGTGTCAAGGAGAATTAGATGTCAACACGTGCAAGCAGGACATTTAGACCCTTCATTTTACTCTATGATGAGTAACCAAAAAAGAGGTTTTCTAAGTGGATAATTAGAATAGAATAAAACAATCATACCAGTTTTCAGCTAAATCATGAGACTTCAAATAAGTTTCCTGTGTGTGTGGGCAGCATAGATCTATATTCCTGGACCTCCAGAAGTCCTCTGTCACTTTCCTTCGCCATGGGGATGCACCAGGAAACAATTTGAGAAGCCTCTGGTCCCTGAATTCAGAGGAGGGAGAAATGATGTAATAGGCTAAGAAGGCCACAATCACCTGTCCCAGCTAGAATTTAGTAAGAGAACACTTCCAAAGAAAATTCAACCCAGAATTCAAATGAAAGCGATTTGATAAATACTTAAAGGTACCTGGAAGCTACTCTGCATGTGACAGTGATCGAGTGACTCCTCATGCAGTAGTGAGTAAAACAGGCACTGAGCAATTGTTACTGTTCCAATGAGTATTGCCAGCATAGCAGCAGAGGCCCTGGGAAGCTATAACAGGAGGATTCAAACTAAGCAGTATGGCAATCCCTGAGCCAGACGCTGGAGTGGCAGGAACTCCAGGGGGAGGTGGACCAGCAGCTAAAAGGAGCACACAGAGTGGTGATTCCCAAACATGAGTCTGTGTGCAACGTGGTAACTACTTGGCAGAGAAAAGAATAAAAATAAGGACAGTGTCGTGAGTTTTTCATGAGGTTAAATTTACTCCATGTAGGAACTGTCACTGGAAATTGAAATCTCCTTTTACAAAATACAAAATATTTCTTTCTGCTGAGTGTATGATGGACTATATTGTTTGCTAAGAACACTGGCAAGAAAAACCTGGCCAGCCCCGCCAAGAGGAAAACTTCTTGGGGCATTCTAAAGTAGTAAAACAATATATGTGAGAGATCCAAGATGGCCGATTAGCAACAGCTCAGGAATATAGCTCCCAGTAAAAGCGCAGAGAACGAGTGGACGCCGCACTTTCCGACGAATTTTTGTTGCCCACAGACCGGGAGATTCCTGGCAGAGGAGCCACACGGGTCGCCAGCGCGACTCGTTTGGCCGGCGCGGCTGTTTTGCCGGTGCCCCAGCGCGGCGCTTCCCGGTGCGGAGTGTGCGGGACGGATGGGCTCGGCTGGTCCCATTCCCACAAGGAAAACAGCAATTGGAAGCGCTGCAGACTGAGAGTTTCACAGCAAGCACAGCAAACCCGGGAAGGTCCGGCTCTGTGGGGAAGGGGCGTCCGCCAAAGGAAAGCTAAGAAACAGAAAAACTTCATCACCGGGCGGAGAGAGATCCAAGATGGCCGCGTAGCAGCAGCTCAGGATTGTAGCTCCCAGTGAAAGTGCAGAGAGCGAGTGGATGCCTTAATTGCAGACGAATTTTTGATGCCCACAGACTGGGAGATTCCCGGCAGAGGAGCCACACGGGTCGCCAGCGCGACTCGTTTGGCCGGCGCGGCTGTTTTGCCGGCGCCCCAGCGCGGCGCTTCCCGGTGCGGAGTGTACGGGACGGACGGGCTCGGCTGG